>CM076399.1:26828607-26922663 GCA_038363315.1 Mugilogobius chulae | reverse complement strand
CCACTCTCATATGTGCACCTGATCACCCGCGCCAAAGTCTCGCGACATCATCGCAGGCTGTGCTGACCCCGGCACACAATGCAGTCGTAATCCACTCTCAGTCTACTCCCACGCTAACGCAATCAGCGCCGCTTCTAATGTTGACGTCGATACCCAGACCAGCCTGCGTGAACACTCATACTTCTCGCTAAATTGTCGCGGGTACAAAGCTCTGTAAACAGCGCGTCGTGAAATCGGTTTCCTTACTCACTCTCATACTAACGGTCTTTTGCCTTGTCTCCTGTACAATGTGCCAAGTTACGGCCCCGTCCCCCTTATCAGATCGTATTGGGTCCAAGACGTACGACATAGCTAATTCAATACATAACGTACGTTAAGCTCGTCCATTGAAATATTACCTGAGCAAATCTGCCGACCCGGATATCGATTGTCCACCCTTTGGGGACTTACCAGGAGAAAAGAGCGGAGTCCTGTAGAGAGCTGTAGAGACAACAGATGAAAGATTAGAATATTAGCTATACAGAATTACAAGTATCTACAGATTAAAACAGTAACTAAAGCAGTTGTGCTATCATATTGTATGAGTTAAAGTTTCACCATGTTTATATATTGTTAAAAAGAGCATTTTAGAGTAAATCATGGTTTCTTTTGTGTCATTTGATATTATTGATGACTCTGGAATTAAATTTTATACAGAGAGCATTAGTTTAGAATGTGTATAACTAATTGGAACACTAAAATGAATAGTGGATAGATCCCATGCACATTTCCCTCTGGGTTTATTAGCAGGGCTGGTTTTGGTTGCATACATGCTCTAAAAATATAAGTATGCATTGCAGGATTATAATTATTTAGAATTTTTACATTTAATGCCATTTAAAGCAGCAAAACTGCTATGGAACTTCTTATAAATATAAGATAGCAAGGTGCTGGGTACTGTGGGTTGCCGTCATGCATCACTGCAGCATCAGGTGGAGGTGAGCAAGTGAGGTAGAGAAAAACTTTGTTCAGATGATTTACTCACCCTGTTTCATAAACCTGAGGAGACACAGAAAAGTAATAGTTAATTACAAGTTGACAACTTGTATATAATAAAATGTATATATAAATAACAAGTACTGTAAAGTTCATTTTGTTAAAATAAATAAATAAATCATAAAAATAAATACATAATATTAGTTATGCTCAAAATAACTGGTCTTCAAAAAAGATCCACTTTAAAATAAAGCATTTATAACTATATAATAGTTAATTAAAAATGTAACTTATATTATGTTTTAATACATTCATGTGGCTCTTGGGTGCTCGAGCTTGTGACATGATAAGCTAAAAAAATGAATAACAATATAGGCAGATTAAGTCTGTAGTGGAATAACATATTCAACATCCAGCTGGCTGTAAATCCTTTTGCAAGATGGCTGCCACCATTGCCATGGCAACGCAACCCAACCCTCTATTCCTTATTTTAAGTTCGTAAGCTACCTACCGTCACATTAGTAAGTATTTAAACAGATAATGTCGGGTATTTCTAGCGCAAAAAAGTTACTCTTGTGATATACACTACTTTCAGAAACCCTTAAATGTAGTAACATTTAGTCAAAATTACAAAACTGATGATTTTCGTTCGTTTGCCTAACGTTAAAGCAGACGTGTGAAAGTCACAAAGCAATTTATGAAATATTACGGCTTTTTATGTTTATTCTCCAATTAGGAAAACATTTATCAACTTCCCAGTGCCACACGAACACCATAATAAACGTTACCAAACTTTACAATCTCTAAACATTGTGAAATAAAGCTACTGAAAATAGATACGGTTTACCGTTGGCGAATCCAAGAGGAGAGGGGCTCGAGCAGCGCGGCGCGTGGATCATAGAGTCAATGCTGCATTCATGTTCACTGGGAATCTCTGAGATCAAGGTAAGGATCGGACTTCTCAAAACCAGAGCGTTGGCCAACGCCACCTTTAAAATTACCTTTGCCACCACTGTTGGCACTGTCCTAAAGACGGCAACGTGAAAATATTTTTCATTGTAAGGGTGTGGTGAACTTTGCCGCAGACAACTCTTTTTACTCAGCGTCTGTGAACGCACCTTGAAGCTACGTCGTGCGTACGTACAGCGGCTCTCCCTTCTTTCATTTCATTGGTTGGAGGGACAAGCGTGGCGTTTGTGATGTGGTCCATGGATGGGTCCAACACAACATAAACTGTGAGTGAGGAGGATTTACGTGTGTTGGACATTTGCGATGGTTGATGGTTGATGGTTTTAAAAGCTGCTGCATTTTTACAGTGGATAGTCTGTCACGATGGGCACAATGCTAATCATCAACACGGGCCAGAGGACCGCAGTTCATCCAAAAACACAGCTCTGTCAAAACACAAGCTGTCTGAACGCTGCAGAACCCGTAAATAAAGGTTTAGGAAGCCTGCACCGGACCGCGTGCTTCGAGCGCCCCGTGTGATATGAAGTCAACTCGGAACAGGACTTACGTTTGGACGGCACCGGAGGACTTACGTTTGGACTGTTGGACATCGCGCTTTATCGTGAATGAGCTTACATCTGCAACTGTGAGGTAAAAACAGACACGGGGAGGTGTGACAAAGCTGCACTGGGTCTTACTGCACTCAAAAGCAAAGTTAGCTCACTTGTACTAGACTGCATTTTACATTGAAGCAGATGTCATTTGTATGGTCTGTGTAGTCCTAGTTTAGACCTGGTGTAGTCCTGATATGACAATGTCTTGCTTTAGACCTGCTTTAGACCTGGTTTAGTCCTGTTCTTGCTGTAGTCCTGGTTTAGACCTGGTGTAGTCCTGAAATGACAATGTCTTGCTTTAGACCTGGTTTAGTCCTGTTCCTGCTGTAGTCCTGGTTTAGACCTGGTGTAGTCCTGATATGACAATGTCTTGCTTTAGTCCTGCTTTAGACCTGGTTTAGTCCTGTTCCTGTTGTAGACCTGGTTTAGACAGGTCTGGTGTAGTCCTGATATGACAATGTCTTGCTTTAGACCTGGTTTAGTCCTGTTGTAGTTCTGGTTCCTTTGGGTCTTTGTAGTATTACTGTGATTAGCATATTATTCAGATGATTTGATAGCTCACTAACATTTAATATGTTTATGTGCCTATTGTAATGGAAAAGCTTTCAAGGACATTCCAAAATAAGGCACAGGGAACGACGCATCCACAAACTGTTTAAATGGCCATTTATGTTAAGATCTGAATGCCAAATGTCACCATATAGTTTGATAGTGTAAGTATCCTATATACACAATAAAATCATCTGAATAATATGCCAACAATCACAGTAATTCTACAATAGCATACATAGGATTATACTCTTGACATGCAGAGGGCTGTGAGTTCGTATCTTGAACATGTATTATTGACTTTTTTTCCCCCTCCTCTTTCGCTCTCTTTAAATATTTTATTATTATTATTTTTTTTAATCTGAATACGCATTTAAATATTTCAATTTAGGCCAACAAACAGCTGGTAAAGCACGTGTAATGTTTCCTTCGCTAATGAATTAACTTGATACACAACAAATAACATTATTTATAGTCTCCTATTAAAAAATAGTCAAACAAACTATATCTATTTATGTAGGCCTATTATTAATAGGAAACTTTTACGCTGTGCGAGTCACGCCTCCCCATATCCTCATCCCGAGTTGATCCAGGTGCGTCCTCGTTTCAGCACAACTTCAACAGACGAAAGGATCGTACTGACATGTGATGAAATAAGACGCACTGGCATTTGTTATGGACTTTATTGAACAATCAAACAATTTCCAGCTTTGTTGCATGCAAACTTTCGAAAGTTGGTGCGTAGTAAACCCCTTCGCTCGCTGTGCCCGTGCGCTGGGGTGTTTGTGTGTGTGTGTGCGCGTGTGCGGGGACACGAGAGGTAGAGCGCAGGTGAAAGGAGACGTGAGGAGAGGAGAGTTTGTTTGACCAGCGTAAGGAAAGACGCACGGCAAGGCTCTGATGAACGCGAGTAGAACAAACCAACTCGAAGCCACTCTCGGACTTTTCAAGTTAAGTAAAGACTGGATGCAGTGTGAGCCCGGGGTTAAGATCTGTGAGTGTCCGTGGACAACGGGGATGTTCTAATATTCACGTCAGAGCTAATACAAGGCTTTATAGTTTGCACAAAGACGTAGAGTGTGTTCTAAAGGCTCTCTTCTTCGTTTGTGGGTTTGGCGCTGTCTGTCAGGACTGTTAACAAATACGGGGAGGTTTGTGCACGCGTAAGGCCACATTACAGCGTCAAACTTAGAGAGTTTCACTGCATTTGGACCCATTTCAGACCGTTTACAGCTGACGTGACTAATCTTAAACGCTTCTGTTGTTTTCAAAGACAAGATAGCACAACTCTTTTTGCTAAAAATAAATACATAAACAAAAAATACACGTAAATAGATAAAAATAAGCAATAATTATATTAATATGGCTAATAATAATAATAACAATAATAATAGGCTAATATAAATCATGTTATCCCTTTTGCAACATTGTGATAAATATGAAAACATTGCCTAAATAAATGATACATGAAAAATGTCAGATAGCCTACATTTAATAATATACTCTCTTAGCAATATGCATTTTATTTTAACTTAAACCAACTTGAACCAAAATCAGTACAATTGTTATGTCATTGTCAGTGAAGAAAATTCATAAATATGTTTATGTAGTAATAGTGGTAGTAGTTGTTATAAAAATAATACAAAAAGGCAATCTAGGCTGTAGGTAAATGTTGCCATTCTAATACTTCAGTTTTCTGTTTTATTGAATACTATGCCCCAAATCTCCCTAAATCCACTAAAACCCTGGTCTCCAACCTGTAGCTTGGGAGCTGCCAGTAGCTCTTGACCTCTTTCAAAAACTTTTATTATCATACACATCAAACTTTTACTGTCAAATTTCATGAATTACATATCTCTTACAATTTTAAACGTAAATCTTAGTTACCTAATGTAACTGTAGTTCTATGAGTAGGAGTGTAACCAATAACGAAGCCTGTAGAGGGCGTAGCACAGAAGACATGGAACTATGCCCAACTGTAGAGTAATAAATAGATAAATAAATAGTGTACATTTTTTGCAAACTCTAATAGAAGTAGCTCACAGGCAGATTTCTTTTTTTTTTTAAGTAGCTTTAGCAGGAAAAAGTAGGAGACCACTGCCCTAAAATGATAAAAAATTGATAGATTTCACATTAGGCCTTTTCCCACTGTAGGAACTTTTTTCAGTTCCTAGTACTTTTTTAGTTCCTGTCCCCATTTTGGGAGCTTTCACACAGAGCAGGAACTATGCACTGGGGCCACATTTTAGGGACTCTTTTAGCTCCTGCTCTGGAGCAGGTACTTTCCAGTCAGACCAGGAACCTTTTAGTGACACAAGCACATTTTACACTGACTTTGTTTTTAAACATGTTTCACACATTTTCACATTTAGATAAACTTTCCTTATCCTTAAGAAAAAATTATTTAAAGGCAGTAACTCCCAAAATGTATTTATTTGATTTGTAAATAGTAGCCTATAAGACTATTATTAGGAATTACAGTGAATCATTTCGTTTTATTGTTAATTCCAGTGTTGTTATTAAGTTTTGCACATTATAGTTTAATGTGGAATCGAAAAAAGACGACTTTTGTTTTCCTAACACCACAGAATGAATTATTTAAATGTTACAGACTTTACACTCTGTAACATTTAGCTAATGCTAAAGCTAGTTGGACCCACTTTCAGAAACTGCTGCTGTGTGAACACAAACATGGGGACAGGGTAGTTCCCCTGACTAAACAAGGACTGGTGGAATGTGGGGACTAGTTTTTGGTACTTTCATCTGGGAAAACGCCTATTTTAAAATCTGAAACCATTTCAAGAACCATCTGGTTGGGAAGCTCTGGGCTAGAATACAGAAATATCAGGCATTTATATGTCACATTATAGCTGCATCCACTCTTGTCCAGTTGTCTTAAGACCTCTAAAATGCACCAGAATGCAGGAAATGATGTCTGTTCTTTCAAAATTCCCTAACCCTAACCCTATTTACAGTTTGTAGTACATTTGTGTGACTGACAAACCATTAAACAAACAACACACTGAAAATATAGTTTTTATTTAATACATTCTATAGCCTGTTTTCTTCTCAGACCATTGTCTCGATGTCTTGATGTGAGTTACAAACAAACAGTGTTATGGCTAAAGTTCTTTACCACCTGTGAACAGGTCTGTAGTGTTGGAGAAACCAACTAAACTCACTGATGCTTGTGAGTTTGTGAAGGAGAGATAAACGTAAATGATGAGACCACCTCAGCTTTTGATGATATAAATGTTGGAATCAAGTGATCAAACCAAATCAAGTTTCAAAAAGTGTGTAAATGTTTAAATCAAGGCTTAAGATTGTCTTTTTTAAATGTGCCTATGACGGAATTTGCTTTTGCACTGTTTATACAATTTTAAAACTATAAAAGTACATTGCATAGAGTTGCATTAAATGTATTTTATTGCTGGAAAGTTTATGGATTGCATTTGTAGGAAGGTACTTTATTAGTATGATCATGGTTAGATTATTTCACATCTGCAGATACAAGACTAGGTTTTCAATTACATTATTAATGCTTTTACAATTTTATGTAGTTAGCGGTTTTAAATGCGGCCTAGGTTATAGTAACAAATAAATAATCATTTAAGATTTACATTCCTTATTCTAGTGGAATGTGTCTTTTGGCGTGACGTGAGTGTTAAAATATAGCTTGTTTCCCACAGTGCGTGCATCCCTCGCTGCTACGCACAGGGGGCGGGTCAGGACCTGGCCCGGGCCACATTGAATCATCCGCAGCGGGCTTGTGCACCCATTACAGCCTCTGCATATAAAACCGAGCCGCGGATTAAGAGTTTGGAGAAGCGGGTACCTAGCTTTAAGTCACGAACGGCACCGATAGCGTCTCTACAGAAGTTCCAACGAACTCAAAGCACAACGCTCACGACATGCACGAGGATCGTGAGAGAATGGACTGACGTGAAGCGAACGCGAGGAAATAAATGAACGCGTTGCTTTGGATACTATACTGGCCTTTGTTTCTCTGCCACGTTGCTGCACTTGGAAAGTTTTACGATTTGATTCACAGAATAATGCAGACATGAAGAGCCAAAGCGAGAGCCCATCGGGACAGCGCGAGGACGAGGTCTGAACTTCAGTGCGGGGAGCGACACACACACGGTAAAACACACGCACCTACACACACTCCTCTGTTCTCTGTGTGTCTGCGTGTATAGAGGACGATTCCTGTGGCGTTTGTTTTACCCAAATCGGTCCTTAAACCGCGCGCAACGACGCACTGCCTCCACATTTCAAAGCCCAGATCAGCGCTCTTATGAATGACACGAATGAGGACTGACAGTCCTATTTACACCAGCAGTGTGAGAAAGTAAAAATATAGATCATAAAATTGTGGACTGCAGTTGAACAGTGCCATTGTTGTGTTGACTCCGCACACCGGCGCCTGAAAGACTGACAGACCGGTTTGTCGCTGCCCAATTTGATATGCGTTGCCGCTTGGCGGCAGAGGGCGATTGGGTGGGCAGACCATCCGTCTGGGTGGGCACTGCCCACCCTTGTCTATGGCTAGAGCCGGCCCCGGTAAGAAATGTAATTAGCCTACAGTGCTTTCATTGTGAAAAGTCCAAAAAACGTTTTACAATGATTTTATAGTGAAAAGTCCAAAAAACGTTGTTTTACTGTGCTTTTATTGTGAAAGGTCCAAAAACGTTGTTTTACTGTGCTTTTATTGTGAAAAGTCCAAAAACGTTGTTTTACAATGCTTTTATTATGAAAATCTTAAAAGGATCCCTGACTATGAAGATAAATATGGCTTAAATGCTAGTTCTGGCCATGTTTACTAAAATAAATTGCAAACAAATATATAACCCCTTACTATTTTTGTATAAAATTGTCATTGTTTTGGAGCCACTGGGAGCAGCCATATTGTCCAGGTGCAATGCATTCTGGGGTTGATGATGTCAAATGGTTGCTTTTTGTTGTTGCCATGGTTGCTCCTACCATAGTTGCTCCCCTGGCTGTTTAACTTGACAACCACCAGAAGACACAGACAACCATTTGATGTCATAACCAAAGCAAAATGAGGCCATTGCGAGTGACTGCTTTTGATGCAAAGGGGTTTGACACAAACTCTGCTACAACAAGCAGAAACTGAAAAATCGCCTAAGACTCAAAACTAAAAAGAAACAAAACAGTACATTAAAAAGTATCAGCAACAATCATTCAGAAATAACAGATATTTGACTGTAAAAATTAAATAATACTGCAAAAGTACAAGAAATACAAGTACTGCAAATAAAACCAAAACTGATACAGCTGCAATAAAAACAAAGCTGCAAGAAATTGCCTGCAAAAGTATAAAAGAAAAAAAAAATACAACTGCCAGAATATTCCCATTATAATTAATAGTAAAAGTTCTATATTGAGCTTTAATTTTTACAAAAACTACAAAAGTTACAAATATATAAACACAATCTGAAACTAGAGATGCAATAAGGTTTTTGTTTTGTTTTACAGTGCTTTTATTGTGAAAATTTCAAAAACGTGGTTTTACAGTGCTTTTATTTTGAAAATCCCCAAAACATTGTTTTACAGTGCTTTTATTGTGAAAATCCCAAAATGTTGTTTTACAGTGCTTTTATTGTGAAAAGTCCAAAAACGTGGTTTTACAGTGCTTTTATTGTGAAAAGTCCAAAAACGCTGTTTTACAGTGCTTTTATTGTGAAAATCCCAAAAACGTTGTTTTACAGTGCATTCATTGTGGAAAGTCTAAAAACTGTGTTTTACAGCGCTTTTATTGTGAAAATCCCAAAAACGTTGTTTTACAGTGCTTTTATTGTGAAAAGTCCAAAAACGTTGTTTTACTGTGCTTTTATTGTGAAAACACCCAAAACATTGTTTTACAGTGCTTTTAATGTGAAAAGTCCAAAAACGTTGTTTTACTGTGCTTTTATTGTGAAAAGTCCAAAAACGCTGTTTTACAGTGCTTTTATTGTGAAAAGTCCAAAAACGCTGTTTTACAGTGCTTTTATTGTGAAAAGTCCAAAAACGCTGTTTTACAGTGCTTTTATTGTGAAAAGTCCACAAACGTGGTTTTACAGTGCTTTTATTGTGAAAAGTCCAAAAACGTTGTTTTTCTGTGCTTTTATTGTGAAAACACCCAAAACATTGTTTTACAGTGCTTTTAATGTGAAAAGTCCAAAAACGTTGTTTTACTGTGCTTTTATTGTGAAAAGTCCAAAAACATAGTTTTACTGTGCTTTTATTTTGAAAATCCCAAAAACATTGTTTTACAGTGCTTTTATTGTGAAAAGTCCAAAAATGTTGTTTTACACTGCTTTTATTGTGAAAAGTCCAAAAATGTTGTTTTACAGTGCTTTTATTGTGAAAAGTCCAAAAACATTGTTTTACAGTGCTTTTATTGTGAAAATCTGGAAAATGGTTTCCTGTATTTCTGCTGTAGTAGTTTTACTGCATTAGTCCTGGAGCTTGGCCTGAGTGACTGTGAAACACACAAAGTACAAAACCAGAGGTTTCAGAAGAGGCATAAACCTGCTCAAAGAACAACTTATGAAAAAATCCTAGTATTTCGATTAGGAAATGAAAAGTACTACAAAGTACTGCAAAGTTACTTCAAAAATTACAAGTAGTACAAGTGATAGTATAATTCACACAACTTCACAAACTGAACAAATGTAGAAACATGTAAAAGAAAGTTACAAACCTGCAAAATGTTCAGCCTATAATAAAGTTCTATTTAAATGAATGGAAAGTCTAAAAGTACTACAAAGTACAAGTACTGCAAATGCTATTGTGTGTAGAAGTACCAAAAGTAATGTGAGGAGTCGCCCCGTCACACAAAACATGAAAAAGGCAGAAAAATTTTAATTCACAAAAAAATATAACTTGTGAAAGCAAAAACATTTTCTATTAAAGTCAATGGAACAGGTACAAGTACTACAAAGTACTACAAATAGTGCAAAAGTACAAGAGATACAAGTACTGCAAGCAAAGACGCGACTCATACAGCTGCAATAAATACAAAGCTGCAAAACATTGGCTGCAAAAGAACAAAAGACTAAAAATACAACTGCTAAAATATTCCTATTAGAAATGAATGGAAAGTCTAAAAGTACTACAAAGTACAAGTACTGCAAATGCAATTGTGTGTAGAAGTACCAAAAGTAATGCGAGGAGTCGCCCCGTCACACAGAAGATGAAAAAGGCAGAAAATTAAAATTCACAATAAAATAGAACTTGTGAAAGCAAAAACATTTTTATTAAAGTCAATGGAACAAGTGTAAGTACTACAAAGTACTACAAATACTGCAAAAGTACAAGAGATACAAGTGCTGCAAGTAAAGCCACAACTTATAGAGCTGCAATAAATACAAAGCTGCAAGAAAAATGGCTGCAAAAGAGCAAAAGACACAAAAAACACAACTGCCAAAAAATTCCCATTAGAAATGAATGGAAAGTCTAAAAGTACTACAAAGTACAAGTACTGCAAATACTACAATGTGTAGAAGTACCAAAAGTAATGCGAGGAGTCGCCTTGTCATACAAAATATAAAAAAGCTGAAATATGAAAATTCCCCCAAAAAATGGAACTTGTGGAAGCAAAAGCATTTTCTATTAAAGTCAATGGAAAAAGTACAAGTACTACAAAGTACTGCAAATACTACAAAACTACAAGAGATACAAGTACTACAAGTAAAGCCACAACTGATAGAGCTACAATAAATACAAAGCTGCAAAAAAAATGGCTGCAAAAAGACAAAAGACACAAAAAATACAACTGCCAAAATTTTCCCATTATAATTGATAGGAAAAATTCCACATTGAGCTTTAATTTTTACAAAAACTACAAAAGTTACGAATACCAAAAGTAATAGCACCCCTCACACCTACAAACCAAACATAAAAAAGCTAGAACGATAAAAATCTACAAAAAAATGCGACCTGTGAAAACGGACAAAAATTGTTTCTATAATAATAATAATAAAATATAAAGAACTACAAGAGCAAATAGTGACTGCGTAATACAAATTACGCAGTCACTCAACAATATAGGACATGATATGGGGGGTATTCCATGAAGCGAGATAAAGCCAAAGCCTGGCTTATTTGGTCAATCTACGCTTATGAAATATCCATTTCCGTTCCACTAACGTGGGTAGCCAGAGTTGACGCTGAGTTGCCGTAGTAACAAGTACTCAGACATAAACCAGGTCGGGACCAGGCTAACACTCAAGATTATTTTAGCTTTGTCTCAAAAAACATCTAAAGACGCACTTAAATCTCATGTTTATTCTCACACACTTCCACAACTGTGTGAAATCTCTCTGTCACAACTTATAAAATCACATTTTTATTCACTTTTATTTATTTGGCATTGGCATCAAAGAACCACCTTCTTTTTCTTTTTTTTTGAGCCACTCTGGCTGTGGAAAGACTCATTTGTAAGAGCAAACATCAAATTGGCAGCACAAAGAGCCACATAACTGGAAAATTAACTTGTATGTGTATCTGGACTACAAAGGATTTAGCACAGACATGCAGCTATTTCTCTAAAGGATGAAGTAATGAAAGAAGGACTAAAGTGTGAGAGCAAGCCGTGGAGTCGTGCAGCTGCTGTAGCAACGGAATCCAAACCCAGAAACGGGATCCGTGCTGCGCATGCGCCAATCGGCGGCAACTGGAAGTCTAGCTAAAGTCTTTTTAAAATATAGAAAAAACATTAATTCGTAATTTTGTTTTTGATTTAATGTTTGTTATTGAAGTTATTGATTATAACACAACAATTTAAGAAAATATAGGCTATATACGTATAAGACTAAAAATGAGTAAATAAAAACATATGATTTTATTATGAATAATTGATTAGCCAGTGTACTGATATGCTTTGTTGCACATTTTAAGAGCACTTCTGGCACAGACAAATTTTCAGTGTAAATCTAGTATAAGCCACGTTGTGTCCACAGACTGACGCTCTAGCGCTTTGCAGAATCAGGCGTGCATAAAGAGCTCGTGCACCGGGGCTCGGGTCACACCCGCAGACCTCTGGGGCTATGTTCTTTGTGAATCCTCGCATGCTTCCGTGTTTGTGATGCAGAGTGACATATCATCCGCTGTCCTGTCAGACTGACACCGTTACACTGGCTTCAGATTCTAGGCCTACGCTGCCCACATCACCGCGGCTGGCATTGGGACTTGGATCACCATCACGGACTGATCCGGAGGTATGTGTGTGCTTCGCATTTGGGAGAAAAGCCCAAATATGCTTCCAGCGGTGAAAGAACTCTCCAGGGCGCAGCTGTACGTCTCTTTTTTGCTGGATACCGACTCAGTCTTTAGCATACAGATCTCTGCTGGACATCCCCTCCAGCCCAGTACAGTACCAGCTCCGCCAAATGTTCTGAACCTACTGCGTGGTCTGGGTCAGCCAGACTGGTGTCACGGAGAGGTCACTCCAGAGGTTACATTACTGACATTTTTCCGTCATTTACCAATTTTAATTTGCTTTGATGGAAAATTTTCAAGGCCCTCCGTCATTTTGATGGATTGAAAATGGAGCTGCCCTTATATATAGTCTAATTTAGTGACCTGATCGCGACCGGACTCGAGCTCTCTCAAACTGAGGAAACAGCGATATAGTCTAATTTAGTGACCTGATCGCGACCGGACTCGAGCTCTCTCAAACTGAGGAAACAGCGAGGAACAAATGCTGCCTTCATGCACGCTGCGATCCATCAAGGTGGCCGCGAGATTGACTGCTGCAGAGCGCACGGTGCTGTAACCTATGAATCTGTAAACAGGAGGCTGCAGTTTCACGGACCACACGTTAGCTATAAAGTAGGCGAATAGGCTGTGTACAACAAAAATAACATCATGGACAACGTTTTATCGGTCTGATTTCAAGAAGATTTTGTAGGCTACTTTTGACCATGATCGCTCGACAGACAAACACTGATGTTTATTCAGATTCATAAACTTAGTGGAAAGTCGGACCTGCAGTTCCTTGGTTTGGTGATAGACGCACTCGCATCGGTTCGCATCAGAGAAACTTTCCTGGAGGAATGAGCGACTAGCTTTTATGCAGGAGAAATGGAAATAACACGTAGAGTTTGGGCAAAATACAGTGTGGATTTGCAGAAAGCGGAGAGAAGTGGAACTTTGTGCTTCAGGTAAGATGCAAAGCCACATTAATCACATTGAGTTTGTTGAATGTCAAATGGACACAATGATTTTTGCCGATGCTTTAATGATATCTTAAGAAACTATTTATGCAGAGTTAAGTCATTTTTTGTAATGCATCTTGTCTCATGACCATTGCGCTTCTGTGCAGTCTCTGTGTTAGAAATCAGCTACAAAAACATAGGAAACAACAAACCTACTGAACAAAATTATGACGGATAAAAATCACTCATGACGGATTTTTTGGGACCTTGTCCGTCACGGTGACAGATTGCAATTAGGTCTAGTGTGACCACTGGGTCACTCACTCGGTTGGGGAATGAGACCAAACCGGGTCCACAACCAAATCCCTATGGGTGTCAGGCTGCATCAGAAACACGGGAGTGGAGGATTTTCGAAGCGTACACTAACCGGCCAGACCTCCGGGTCAGTCTGTGATTTTGAGCCATAAGTCCCAGTGCCAGACTGAGCCGCAGTGATGTGGGCAGCGTATGATCTGGAGCCAGTGTCCTGTCTGACAGGACAGCAAATGATGTCTGCATCACAAACACGGGAGCATGCGAGGATTCACGAAGAGCCCGAGATCTCTGGATCTGTCTGCGGCTGTGACCCAAAGCAGCCCCCGTGCGCGAGATCATTACACACGTCTGGTTCTGCAGAGCGCTATGTGAGCCAATCGTCGTCTGTGGACACTACGTGCCATAATCTAGATTGACACTGAAATGTGATTGACACATAAATCTCCATAAAGGAGAACAAATGCTAAAGAGAATTTAACTTACCGAGGGCAGCTTGTGGAGATCCTCACTAAATAATGCAGATTGCATTTCGTAAGGATCTTCGCCACCTATTAAGTCAATTTTACACATGTAACGCTTTTTTTCTGAAGCTTCAAGTGGGTCTCGATATTTTTTAGATCCATTTGACTCGTCTTTTTTGAGAATTTATTCATATTTCGGCCGCGTTGTATACATCGATACCTCCATAATGGCGCCACTTCCGATTTTTGGCCAGATCTCGTGCGTCCATGAAAACGCTCTATAGAGACATACTTTCGAAAAGGACATTGGAGGAGGAGAAGTGAGGAAGCTATGCTATCGGGTAAGTTAAGCTATGTAAATGCAGCAAAGCCTCCTTCTCTCTCAACGTGATCTGCCTACGTGTAAAACAAAGCCTTTTGCAAAAACCGGAAATGCAAAGAAGCGCGTCGAGCGTAAAAAAGTCCTTGTCCCCCAATGCCCATTGGTGCATTTAGGGCGCCTGTTGGGGCATCAGCTTCATAAATATTTTCGCTTCAACACATGAAACTGAACGCATAAACGCTGTTCGTCAGAATGCAGCATAAGAATTTGTATTCCCTCTCTGTTGCTTTTTCAGGGATTATAAACATTGGTTTATGCAAAATGTGCCCTTAAAAATATCAGTAAAGTTTTTTGTGGAAAATTTTCCGGCTCAGCTTAACAGCCATTGTTTCTGAATTTTTTTTTTTCTGACCCACATGAAAAGTTGATTTTAATGCACCAAACAAACTTACTTGACAAAATGTTCAGTGTGGTTGCAATGAAGTCGTAAACATTTAAGTGAGTACATTTTCACACGGATAGCGATAAAAAAGAAAAATCCTATTCATCAGTTTTGTCTCACCTTTAAAAGCTTATGAATATGTACTGTATGTACTGAACTGAATGTGTTTCACCTCTTGTAGTCGATAACTTGCAATTCTTGTATAGCTTCCAGGATGTCCATTTATCCTTAAAAGAAAAGAAAAGAATAGTCGTAAGTGAACAATAAAAAGTAAACTCCAATCATTTTCATTGTTTTGTGACAGATGACCAGAGAGCAGGGCATTACAGTAGACTGTGATAAAAACATGCATCAGCTTTGGCCTGAGATAGAAGGGATGAACTCTGGTGATGTTTTTACTATGGTAAAAATTATTTTTGTGATGTTTTTAATATGTCGGATAAAAATTAGCTTCAGGTTTGTTACTTTTGATTAGGGATTAAAAGGCTGTGCTTGTAATTTGGGCCTCAGGACCGATGACTAAAAACTCAGTTTGGTCATGGTTAAGCTGGAGAAAGTTCTGTTGCTATTCTCTTTTTTTAAAAAAAGAACTGTTTACATGTTTCCCCCACGGAGGTCTGTTAGCGTTCCCTCTGATGCCGACTTTCTCTATAATCTCCATTTAAAATAATATTGCTGACCACTACAATATAATAACCCAGAGAAAACGATGAAGACATGCTCCCAAATGTATGTGAGTTGTATTTACCTGCCCAGGAAGAAGGCCACATAAAACAGAGACGAGAACAGAGTGAAGAACTGGAAAGTAAACATATTCACTGTGAAGCTTCTGTATGTGGCTGCAAAAGACTTGGTCTTCTCTGCAAATACAAGACACAGAAGAAAAAAATACTGAGCAAATTATTAACTTTAACTTCTTTTTCTTTTTTTCTCACACACAAAAAATATTATAGCTACCTATGTCACACAGCTTGTGGGCAACCCATCTGTTTACCTATAGAAAAAAACATGAAGCAACTTTATGTAACTATAGAGGTTATACACTTTAATGAAAACACCTTGAAGTTTGAATTTTTTTATAAAATAGTTTTTCCTTTGTCACAACAATAGGGCAGACTTTAGCTAATTTTAGGCGTTTGGAAGATTTAGGACATTTTACTGTTGTACCAGAAATAATTCACTTATCAAATGGACTGAAAAAGATTGTATTTATTCATAGAAAGGTAAGTTGTTGAACTCCAAAAAGGTTCATTTGGTCTTCTTTTCTAGATTACGGAAGCGTGCCCCTGCTACACTAAATAGAGATGAGGGGGCTTTTCTACTTTCTCATACTTGGGATACTGTTCTTAAGAAGTCGGACTGCAGAGGGCGCTGTCGTCCTTCCTCTACCGGAAGGAAAATGGCGCCAAAGACAGCAAGACACGTCAAAGTAACATCAAGTGACGCTTCTGAAGATGACTGCAGACAGGCAGTCGAAACATGTAAAGGTATGACAAATAAACAACCACTGGTCTGATATAGGAATTTGAAACGTAAGTTGTTGAAGTCTGTGTCAGTGAGAAATGTGAGAAGCAGAAGTGTTTTTTTTTAATTTTCTCTATTTTGTCGCATACAAACCAAATATTCAGCAAGAGTTGTGGTACTTTGTTGGAAATTAAATTGAATTAGAAGATATATTACCAAATACAGTATAAACAACTTTTCTGTTTTGTTTTTGTGTGTCAGAACACTTGGCCTTAGGGTCCGACAGATATGGCTTTTATGGGAACCGATAACGATATAGAGGATACAGGGGGAGCCGATAACCGATATGACAACCGATATACACTCAACAAAAATATAAACGCAACACTTTTGTTTTTGCTCCCATTTTTCATGAGATGGACTTAAAGATCTAAAATTCATTCCAGATACACAATATTACCATTTCTCTCAAACACTGTTCACAAATCTGTCTAAATGTGTGATAGTGAGCACTTGCTGAGATAATCCATCCCACCTCACAGGTGTGCCACATCAAGATGCTGATCTGACATCATGATTAGTGCACAGGTGTACCTTATACTGCCCACTATAAAAGGCCACCCTGAAATGTGCAGTTTTGTCTCACAGCAAAATGCCACAGATGCCACAAGCATTGAGGGAGCGTGCAATTGGCATGCTGACAGCAGGAATGTCAACCAGATCTGTTGCTCGTGCATTGAATGTTCATTTCTCCACCATAAGCCGTCTCCAAAGGCGTTTCAGAGAATATGGCAGTACATCCAACCGGCCTCACAACCGCAGACCACGAGTAACCACACCAGCACAGGACCGCCACATCCAGCAGGTTCACCTCCGAGATCCGAGCTGCTGAAACAATTGGTGTGTATAGAGGGATTTTCGGTCGACGTCACTCTCCGCCCTACTGCGCTTGCGTCATGCAGAAAGCGAGACTCTCCATTTGTTTACATTGGGAAACTTGTTCCAATTAGAATTAGAAAAATACTTTTTCATTAGGAACAGGTGATGAGGAACACGCTTTAGTGATTTTAATTTGACAAAAATCAGATTATCTATAAAAATTGCATAGTATATCTATTATCTAACAAATATTAACTTTATTTTGTACATTTACACTTTGCACTGCAAACGCAATTAACTAGTCAACTAAGTTTATATTATTTTGTATTCATTTTTTTTTGCAGTGTTATTTTTACAGTGTAGCAGTGTACCCGCGCTGGCCCCGAATTGCACCTGCCAAAGACCAGGCGGGAAGAGCGCGTTGGCCACCTGCAGCTGCCTGGCGGGATGGACGTCCGATGGACGTTTTTTGAAATGTGTAGTCAACTTTTCAACTCCAAAAGGTTACACAGTGCACCTTTAAATTAATAGATTGAGTGTGAGACTCATTCTTGAAGGAAAAGTATTTATTATTCATACATTATAACTTATCAAAACCTGTTAAAAAATTTTATAAAACATCCTTGCGCAGCCAGTGCGGCTAGTGCTAGTGACCAAACTCAGACCAAAAAAGCTCTTTTTAGCAACTATGAAGCCCTTATAAAGCTTATGTTTATTACTGGTCTGGATCTTAAGTTGGCCACAGGCCATTTGATAGCACGTCAATGACCCCCAGTGGTGTAAAATTGTATGATATTGATTGATAAAAAAAAATTAATAAAATTATTGTGGCCATTGGACTTTCATAACTGGCATTGTATTGACAACAGCACCCCCAAAGAAATGAGTAGCCGCCACTTAGTGCCCAGAGTATCACTGACAAACAGCTCAGCTGTTAAAACTTAGAAATATCAAGATGTTTTGTGTCAAGAATACTTGCATTTGTCTGTGGCCAAGAGCTCCTAAAATGCACCAGAATGCAGGAAATCAGACCCCCAGACCCCCCGCTAAAAAGGTGCCCTCCTCACTTTCTAAAACATTGTGATGCCCATGCAGTGTAGTCAGCTTCACGGGCTGAAAGGAAAAGACTTTAAAAGCGGCACTGTGTTTAATCCACAAATGATCAGAGCCATACTGTTTGTGTGGCGTAAGGTTGGTGAAATGATGTGGCAGATTAGGCATTTTACCGCGGACATGCGACCTCGGGTTTGTTGCCGCTGCTTTGTCCCGGTTGTCGGGGCTGTTCTTTCCACCTGTGTGTGTCTGGCGCGGTGCGCGAAAGCCCGACCGCTGCGCACAAACACAAGCGGAGAGACGCAAACGTGGAAATGTACCGGCACCACAATCAAGGCAGGGCAGAAAAGGCGCGTGAAAGGGACAGATTTTATGAAACGCGCTGATTCAGGACAGATAGGAGGACCGATTGGGCTGGAGCTTATCGATCTAGCCACCCCCTGGCATCGCATCACGCCCCACTATTTGAAAAGTACTGCTTTAATCCAATCTCCAAACGACTGTCCGTAGTGTAAAAATTCACCTCTTCTTGTTGTTGACAGCCACAGCTGTTTGTCCTTTCTGACGAGGATCGTCCCTCTTCGCCATACGAATATTTTGATAAAGTAAAAGTCTTTTCTGTTTGTTACAGGCCTCATCTGGGATGAAGTTATTTCCTTTTCTTGAGTTAGTAGCGGAGTTGAGAGCATTTAAATCCAGCGCTGTCTCAGTGCGCATTAGTAATGCGGTGATGCAGAGCGTCAGCCTGGTGATGCGTTCAGGTGCAGTCCGACAATAAAACAACTCCACAAATAAATGTAATAATGGTGCTAAATATTGATCTGATTGGTGATTAAATAGAATGGTTGTATTCTGGATGATCTAAGCTTTAAAATGAGGTACAACATGTCCTGTATATCGGCGATATTTTGGCAGATAACTGATAGGCCTGTAAGTACTCATATCGGCCAAAAATCTTGGCAAACTGATATATCGGTCGGGTTGTTACAGCTCACATACAAACATTGCCAAAATCTAAAAATCCGGAACAGTTTTCCGGAAGATGCCTCTACTTACTTTGGTCATGATCTGCATGGTGATGTAGTGCAGCACAGAGCCCAGTATCATGGTCACAATGTTCGCATAATCACTGATGAACTGCGAGTCGACCTCAGACAAAATTGGAGCCATCGCCACTCTGAAGATTATCAGAGCAAACGACAGAAAGATGATGGTCGTCAGCTGCAACCATCACAAGGTACAGTCAGTAAACTCAAAATGCTGAAAATACATGTCTTTTTCACCAACAAACACAACATTACACTTTTCAAATGTGCACTATGCAACCACTCTGATGAGAAATCTGCCACCAACTTTCTAAAAGATAATATTACGTGTATCTACCTTAAGCTCAATATCACCTTGGAAAGGATCCATTCTAAATGTGGGCATGCTTTCCTTCCCACTGCTCTGACCTGTCACCTGGCCTCATGACATTATCTGCTTTTTATTCAAGAGATAATAAGTTTAACACCATGCTGTGGAAGAGTTTTACGGCGCTCCATAGTACTCACAAAAAATAAATATTTATCTCGTAATTACGAAATAAGATCTTGTAATTACGAGATAACTTTCTCGTAATTACGAGATAATTTAAATGGCTTTCCCCCACATTCTGTATATCCACACGCTTCATATAGGTTAAGCTAGTGACTTTATCTACAACACTAGTGGTCTTTTCTGTGCTAGCTTGATGTTTCTAAATAGCTAAGGTGTACTTGTGGATTTCGTTGTGTTAAATTAAATGCCTGCAGTCTTCACTGCAATGTTTATGGTCTACAAAAAGTATGAAACTAGCTGTTAACGTACGCCTGTGGACTCAAGCTACAGTTGGCAGGCCATCATTTGACTTGCAAAATGCGGGCATTTTTGCTGTTGCGCAAAGTACCCGCCCACTCTGGGTGATCCATGCGGAAGTGTAGCAAATGTGCGGCACTTCTCACCTTTTTGGCCAAATAAATTGAAAACCAGACGCTGGAGCCACAGAAAAACTGCCGCACATTTCTAAGGATGTGTGAGATTAACTGCCAACAGTCGAAGGATCGTGTTTTATTTAAAAAACTGCCAATTACCGCTAGCTTCTTTCTGGTGGGTGAACAGCTCCACACACTGGCTGTCTTTATAATAGCCTGCTAACTGTAGCTTGAGTCCACAGGCATACGTTACGTTAACAGCTAGTTTCATACTTTTTGTAGACCATAAACATTGCAGTGAAGATCGCAGGCACTTAATTTAACCCACAAGCACATCTTAGCTATTTAGAAACATCAAGCTAGCACAGAAAATGCTACTCATATTGTGGATAAAGTCACTAGCTTAGCCTATACAAAGCCAGAAAAGCCATTTAAATTATCTCGTAATTACGAGAAAACTATCTCGTAATTACGAGATAAATATTTATTTTTTTGTGAGTACTATGGAGCGCCGTAAAGTTCAGATTAAAGTGACAATGTCAGGGCCGGAGTGGGACTCATTTTCAGCCCGGGAACATTTTTAATGGACCAGCCCTCTGACAAATAATTATTTTTTACTTTTTTTTTTACAAATTCTGTGCAATTTCCTGCATTTTGGTGAGTTTTAGATGTGATATTCCTATTGATATGTGATGTAATTTTACTATAATTAACAATGTAATTATGATCAAATTCTAATATCAATTTAAAATTTTTCATGTTAGATGAGCCCCCCCTTCAAAGGTCCTCTTTTTTTTTAAACCGGCCCTGCTCTTCCCAGCGCAGACCGAGGAGAGTCATTACGCAGCAGTGACAGTGAAGCTGGTTCTGTAGAAGCTCTAAAAACAACACAGACTTCACTAACTTGTATCAGGACATCTGAACCTCATGTTCAGTATCACTTTTACATCTCCTGTGTCTTGGGACAGAGAATTAAATGCTTCGAAACGTCCCGTCAAATTCCGCGCGCCCGCCCTATTGAAATGAATGGCAATTTTCAGTAAAGGCGAAAACAATCATCAGTCCGTGAATCTGAGGTCCATCTTTGTGAAATAAAAAGTGGCTGAAAGCGTGTGAGTAGTAGAGTGCCGCTGTCGACTTCAAAACACTCACAAGACTCAGGATTTCTATGTTCTAGCTTAATTAGGCGGGATCAGCCAGGTTACAGCACAGCAGCTTTACGCACATGCGGCTCTCTCTCCCTCATGTTGGCGAGAGGGAAAGAGAGAGAGCGCGTGGAGGCGCAAATGTTTCTGAATGAGCCAAAGAGCCGCACTCTAATTGGTCAATAGCCGCATGCGGCTCGCAAGCCTCGGGTTCGCCACCCCTGCTCTAGAGCGACTACCCTCGTGCTTTCAGCACGTCTCTGCGTCTTGGTCCAATCCGGCAACAGAACGAGAAATGTGGGCTGACTTGGGACGGAGCTTGGGCCGCTCCAGTCACATCTGTATTGACATGTACATGAGCCACACCGGCCCTCAAAGTCCCCGGCCCTTCGGAAAGTATCCCGACTCTCCCGATTAGCCACGCTGGGCCTGGACAATGTAACTTTCTGAATGTGCAAAGTTACCTACATAATTTCATTGAAATACAAAGTTATACTTCATGACATTGTTCAATGGTAACATTTCTCTATGGTAACACAAAGGAAGCTGCTTCTCCAGAAACTTGGCTCTACCAAATGAAAAATTATGACTTTCACAAAACTTTGAAAATTCATTTACATCAGAGCTGCCCAAAGTGGGGCTTGAATCCAACATTTGGAACTCCAGAGTAGGGTTGTCAAAAAAAAAGATACCTCGATACTAACATATACTAAAACTTTTGTTGATACTAGATACTCGATTGAACAAGTATCGATACTTCTTTAAACTACAGCGGCACAGCTCCATCACAGAAAACTTCCCCTCTCAGACAGTGCAGCAGAGGTAGCATTTGGCCCAGAGACCTGTACTTTTACACACTTCCACAGCAAAGTGTGAGGTCCCTGTCAGTATATGTTTCTAGCCTTTATAATCGTGACCGCGACATGAAACTCAAGGTGACACCTGCAGTAAATAATCTGATAACAAACGTCATGTCTTTCACTCCAAACTGTCACTAATTGTACTTTTAGTTATAATCACCATTTATCTTAGTTAACACCTCGCCCCCTTCTCCTCTCAGACTATCCATCTTATTTCGGCCCGCCCACTTTTCTACAAATATGCTACAGTCATGTGCACCAACAAACAAGCGAGGCATATTTTCTCTGGATCGCTTGAAAACGACCGTTAAAGTATTTAAATAATTGTTTGCCGGTCGGATCGCTGCGATAGACCGCGGTTAGCCTGTAAGTACCTTAGCCACAAACAAACATCAAATGTTGTAATGATTACAGGGCATATACACATGTCTCCCTTGTTTGAAAGCTTAGGACCTGTAGAATTCAGTCGCTAGGTTTGTTTTAGCTGTCAGTGTATCTAATTGATACTAGCCTACTAGATAGCGCAGCTACAGCGTTAGCTACCTTCATCTTTTTGTTTATTGTTTATCTCCTTTATGGAGCATCTGAAACACTATATATATATATATATATATATATATATATATATTATATATATATATATATATATATACCTAAAATTGTATTCCTTTTAACATTAACAAAAGTAAAAGGCAATAAAAATCAACTTTCCACAAATATTAACTTTATTTTGTGCAACTACACAAAGCAAATAACTACTAGCAACTAAGTTTAAATTATTTATGAATTCATATTTTTGCAGTGTTATTTTTACAGTGTAGTCAGCTGCACAGGCTGAATTGAAGAGGCTGCACTCATTCCAAAGCTTAGCTGTGCTTATTTCACAAGTGATCAGAGCCACCGTTTGTAAAATGATGCGGCAGATTAGACGTTATACCGCGGACCCGCGGCCTGTATCCTCCTCGCTGAGGGCTGAGTGTCCCCTACATGTGGCCTGTTGGTGCTGTTCTGTCCCAGCTGAGTGAACGCGCGATGTCGGGGCCGTTCTCTGTGTGTGTCTGGTGCGGTCTGGCGCTCAAAGCCCGGAGTGCTGCACACAAACACAACAGAGAGACGCAAACGCAAAAATGTACCGACATGTGCACCACAACGTGTGCAGTTATCACTCTCTGCCGTGAATGAGCGGGGCCCGGGGGCCGCGGGCGGGGCCGGTGCACTCCCTGCGCTGGGCTGCTGTTTGCTTGTAACATATTTGTATTACGTTATTCAGACCGGACCGGACCGGGCCAAAACTGCATCGGCCCACCGGGAAAACTCCCGGTGCTCCCGATGGCCAGTCCAGCCATGCTGGAGAATCATGTCTGAAAAATAGTAATACTATTTTAGTTCAAACCTGAAGGTAAAATAGGCTGCACAGTCAATATAAATTCATTTATAAACAGTTCGGCTTGAAAACACATTCGCATTCGCACAACATTAGCATTACATGAGGACGTTTGAGTTTGGTGAGTTACAGGTGGTAAAATTTGAGGGAAACTTTACAGATATTTTACAGACACAAAACTAGAAACTAATTATTACAATTTACATGAGGTCTCCAGGTAAATATTATCTTATCAACAATATTTCCTGTTTTTTGAGAACTGCCTGCAGTTCTGAGATTTCTAACCTGGTAGCTGGAGTGAAATGATCCTGGCAAGTTCCTGAGCAGTTCTATAAAAAGTACCAGATCTTTAATCTGAGAAACAACTGTAGTGTGTGAATGTGTGAGGCTGTGTTTCTCTAACCGGGCCAGTCAGATGGTTTATCTCGCGATATTTGTGAATTCACAAACACGAGATACACAGCCCACTCACATCACAGCAGCGTGGTTTTGAGGCCCAATTACATTGTAGCAGGGCGGGCTAACATGGGCTGTTAGTGCCAAGTCTGATTCAAGCTAAACAAAAATGGATGCGCCCGTGGATGGATGCTTTTTGAAAAAAGAGCAGTATGTGTGACACGTACTTGTTCTATCCCTTGCGGACATTGGATACACCATTGTTGCTGTGATTGGCTTAGCACAAATAAGGTAGGTCGCTCATCCAAACAGCTCGAAGTATTTCTCTAAACGCTCCACCTTTTCCCGAGCGCTTACAGTGAGTCAAGTTCCAGATGGATACTGTGGAAGAACTCAAATCGTAGTTCAACACAGATCCATCTGGCGTGAGCCAGGTTAGTGTTTCTCACCATGAGAGCAACTACAATGAGGATGATGGTGCTGCTCCGGTACGAGCGTTGCAGTTGTTTGGCCTTACAGAAGCGATAGCTGACAATACTCAATATGAGTTCTTCCTGTTGGAACACAGAAAGAAAACATGGTATTTATTTTAAATTAGAAAAGAATGAAAAGCAGAAAGTACAGGTTCCCATTTGTAAACTTTCATAGGGATTTGGAAAAAAATGTATAATAAAAGTTTGAAAATGTCCTTGGTGTTGATCAGCTCAGTTGTGAGTCACAAGCCTAAGTCCTACAATTTTATTTAAAGTCCATTTCTGCAGCTTTATAAAGTACGAAGTTATTAAGACATTTTGTGGAATTTTAAGTTATAGATCTGCTTTTTACCCCTGTCGTACAGTGAGTGTGAGTTCAGTGCGAGACGGGACTCACAAAACTCTTGCAAGACTTAGAAAGTGTTTAAAACCAATGTGCCCTTGTACACAAACCTCAGTACAGTGCGAGCGCACGTCTGAGAGTTGTGCGTGTGCTGAAGAATTCGTAGAGTCTAATTTGTCAGAGGTTGCCGCGATCTGATGCGACTTTCAAGTCATATTACGAGCATTCTCACAATATTCCATGGTAATCTGCCCGGCTTTGGGCAATAACGGACCACAGTGGACTGCTGCAGGTGTACAAGGCACTTCGCAAGAAACTCCTCGCAGTCTGTGTACAGGAGGTGTACACAGATGGATTTGAGTCAGCACATAGCTGGCTAGCCCACAACAAGGCTACCCTAGTCAAAAATCCTTTTGGACTTATTGGATTTTGGAACCGAATAGGATTTTAGTCCAACAGGATTTCAGTCCTATTGGATTTTATCCTTTAGGATTGGTTCCAAAATCCAATAGAAAGTCCTAAAGGAATCTTATAGGATTTCAGTCCTATTGGATTTTTTGCCCGGGATCCAGAACCCACACTTCAGTAAATTGCTCAGAGTGGGTCTGGTCACCACGCCCTCCGCCTGCATTTCAGATTAAATCTACATCGTACCGTCCAATCAGGTTAGCTTATGACGCAGATGAAACAAAGGAGCTGATTGGTCGTCTGTCATTTAGACCAAAATCTAACTTCACTCACCTCACATTAAAATCGTTTTTTGCTTTGCTCATTGATTCTGCAGAAATCCGTGATGTTTTTCAGTTCCACGTAATATTTTTTCCATGGATTTTTATTGTCGGGAGCAGCCATGTTGTTTTTTACCCGGCGGAATATTCGTGTCTCTGATTGGCTAAATACAGTTTTTCTCAACTGCTTTGACACACTTGTTCCTTCTAAAAGTTAATTTGCAAAACAGCTCACACAGAATCCTAAATGGAGCTTCAGTTTCTCAAAACTCAATTTAGTCTCTAGCTAAATTTAGTTTTACATTCAAGGATTTTAGGATTCTGACGTAGTCCAGTAGGACAAATAATTGTCCAATAGGATTCTGACGTAGTCCAATAAGATTCTGACGTAGACCAGTAAGACAAATAATTGTCCAATAGGATTCTGACGTAGTCCAGTAGGACAAATAATTGTCCAATAGGATTCTGACGTAGTCCAATAAGATTCTGACGTAGACCAGTAAGACAAATAATTGTCCAATAGGATTCTGGCGTAGTCCAGTAAGACAAATAATTGTCCAATAGGATTCTGACGTAGTCCAATAGGATTCTGACGTAGTCCAGTAAGACAAATAATTGTCCAATAGGATTCTGACGTAGTCCAATAGGATTCTGACGTGGTCCAGTAAGACAAATAATTGTCCAATAGGATTCTGACGTAGTCCAATAGGATTCTGACGTAGTCCAATAGGACATATAATTGTCCAATAGGATTCTGACGTAGTCCAATAGGACAAATAATTGTCCAATAGGATTCTGACGTAGTCCAGTTGGACAAATAATTGTCCAACAGGATTCTGAAAGGAATCCAAAAGGATTTTTTGACTAGGGTATTAAACTCTTAATAATTGATTTTTTTTTTTTTAATCTCTATGGGAGTTTATGATGAACCAGGGAACTAGGGTATAGGCCTGGGCAAAAATGTGATGAAGATCGAACTGTAAGCTCATCCCTGAGACAATCTTCTTTTTTGATGAAATCGTCATATTGTGATTTCCCATTTCTCTGTTTACTGCATTAACAGACAGTTTCCCCACAACTTTTCTTTTTGGTCTGCTTAAGTCACTAGTGAGTTTTGCCTGTGTCAGTTTTCTTTTGCCCATTTTTTCGGTTGGATTTTCAGAAAATATATTCATTTGCATAGTTTCATGTCTTTATATTTAAAATACTATACATAATAAATATGCTATATATTTTAACAATTGTTTTGCAAAGACCCCAAATGTTCTAAATAATTGATTATGTTAAAAAAAAAAAAACATTTTAATTAACAGTTGGGTAGCTGATTTTTTTACACTGCACAATTGATTTAGATTTAAAATCTAACAACTTGCTTTTTTAAATCTCTTAACACATGGTTAATATCAACATGTATACATTTTTTGTTACAATTACAGCTTACAAACTTCTATTTACAAACAACAAAGTGAAACTGGAGAGGATCACCCAAGCACAGCCAACCAAAGCACAGCATATATTCTAGCATCTTTAGTATTTTTGTTGAGATTTACCTACCGGATCATTTTTTTTATTATGCCTTTATTGTAAAATCAGTTGTTGTAATGTAAAATCAGTTATTCATTGATTTGAACCTTGTTATAACCACATTCCCTCATGATTAGTTCACTCAAAGTTGTATTTGAACAGATTCATGTATGTTTGAGTAATCTTGTATTCTTCTACAGCTCTTGCTTGATTGTTCAGAAACTCCTTGTTCTTCACCCCGCCCACTTGCCTGTATTTACTTGTTATAATTAAAAAATGAATACTCAAAGCATAGCATTTATGGTTCAAAACTGTCTCATTGTCACTTGAGTCAAATGAGTCATCATTGTCACAGGTAAATTTTAAAGTGAAGAGGAGGGGCTTAGTACTTCTTAAGTTTTAAACAGGAAGTCACTGAAGATGATTCTATTTTTAAGCTGTTTTAGATCAGTTTGGGTTTTTACAGTCAACAAAATATAAATTGCTGATCTACATCTATGTTCTAGTTTATTACAAAAGAGTTGGAAAAAACACAACAGGTCTCCTTTAAAAGTACTCTTACCTCCTCTTCACACCAGTCGTACACCTTCCACTTTGAAACACGTTTTGCTTTGATTCCTTTCCAAAGCTCCAAGAACACAGTGGCTGAAACAAATACAATTTTAGCTGAATAAAAATACATAAAAAAATAAAATAAAGAGAAGTAAATAATGAGTTAGAACAAACACACACTACATATGGCCATGAACATCGCAAACGCCACAGTGCCCTCGTTGTCAAACAGAAGATTGAGCTGTGGACACAAAACACTTTTGAATATGGGCATCAAGTAATCTCACGTTCATATTCTGTGCTTTTCTATAAAATGTCTGACTCAGGGCACATTTGAGTTTTTAGTCTTATTCTACCATCAAAAACACAGCTGAAGTTTTATCTGTGTGATACACATTTTTAGCCTTATTATAACTTCTCTCATCATTAGTTTTCTCCATATTTTATTAAGAATGATTCCTGCTTGTTTGAGTAAACTTGTACTGTCCTGCAGCTCAGAAAACCCTGTCCTCACCTACCACCTATCCCCGCCCACTTGTCTGTATCAAATTGTGAATAAACAAAATATTCAGAATCATAGTAAAACATGTATGGCCTGCTGAGCGTCTTATGCCCATGGATGTATTATTAGAGCTGGATTGGACTCCGTCCCCTCTTTCCCCGTGCGAGTGGTAATAGTGGCCGCTCCGCAGTACTGCAGCGGTTGGGTCCAAGAAAAATGTCCCCATAGAGAGTCAATGCATTTTTCGGCACCTAAAACTGCTCTTGCTCCGCTGACACGGCACCTACAGCTTTAACAAAGGTCTCATTTTGAAGGTATTTCTCTCTAGTTTCACAACACAAACTTTTCAATTTTTTTCAATGACCCAAACACTTGTATGGGGCATTGTTTAGCCTAGCTTGACGCTCTGCCCGCACTCTCTCCCCTCATCTACTCCGCCGCTGCTCTCACCCCACTAAGGCCTCCATTGCTATGATTGGTCAGAACTGATCACTTTTCTGACGTCACAATAGTGGGAGGCGCTAGCCCGTATAGAGCTTTGGAAGGTGGCGTCACGAAATCCGCCCCGCAATGGCTGATGGGATTGAAGCCGCCATGTTGCTCAGCAAAACAAAGCGCGGCGCATTAGGAAGCCGTTCAGAAGTGCAACCCTCGGAGCATGTAAAGTGCCTTTTATCATCACATATTTGTTCCAAAAACTTGCTGTGTGATTGACTGCACTGTCAGGTCACATGTTCGAGTGGATAGATGAACTATATTTTGGCGAGTTTTCTCTGTGGAAGCCTCGTTAGGAAGACTTGTGCTGGATCTAACTAAAGCACAGAGCAGGATTAATTTACAGCTATAAGGACCGACATAAACTTCAAAAACGCCCCAGGTTATCTCCAAGAATTTTTTTGTGACTGCTGCAAATATGACATGATTTAATGTGAATAGAAACGTTTGTCCTCCATCACAAACACATGAATTGTGAAGTCACTGCCCATAAAAGTCAATAAATGTATAAATAAAATGTTGATTTCGTAATATTTTTGAAGTTATTAATCCAGTCTTCACATGAATAACCTGTACATGAGGATATGTAGTGTCGTTAGATACTCAGACACAAAATGGGAAATCACTTAGCCTTTAGCTCAGATGCAGCTATTTAGAGCTACTCATCATTTCAAATAAAACACGGAAATGTTTGCACACTTAAAGGTGCACTGCGTAAGTTAAAATGCTCAATATTACGTTATATCAAATTGCGGTCCATTGACACTTGCCTGGATGTGCGTCATGACGTTTTGTAAACTTACCGAGGTTGCCTGTATAAGTGCAGACAGACTTATAAATGTGAGTGGCGCTGGTCGCATTTTCCCGCGCTAGTCCTCCTTCACTGGTTTATTGTCGTTATTTCTATTTATCTCGCAAAAGCTCTCGGTTTTATACAATGGATGGCTGATTTAAAGACTGTTTAATAAAAAAAATAATAATAATCAGGTGTAAATACTGCCATCTAGCTTCCGGACCCCCGTAACACACGGAAGAATTATCACAACTATCCTAGCGCACCGACATGAGGCAGGCTGACATAGAGGCTAGCAGCACTCGCCACTCGGACTCGGACATGTTTTGAGAAAGAATTGTGCTGGAGATCAATAGTTCGTTCATCTGGCGATTATTTTCATTAGAAGGTAAGACTCTCAGCCTGTCGAAGTACATCCACATTTAGACACAGATTTAGTAGCTTAGCGCTTAGCTGTTTGTCTTGGTAAGGTTTATGTTTTAGTAGAGTAATAAATTGTCATTGAGCATTTAGTTTATGAGAAATGAGTCCTGTAAAAAGCTTGTTTACAGTTTTCTCTCACGCTAAAACAAAGCTTTTCCTCAAACTCTCACTAATCTTTTAAGTTTGAAAACTGATTAGTCAGTCAAAAATAACAAATAAAATAGTCAGCATCTACTTTTTATACAAAAAACTTTGTCTTCTTAACTCAAAAAACATTTAGCAAAAAACAACATGTGTCAAAAGTTATTTTAAGCTGTAAAAATACGTCTTCAGCTGAAGATAGTAGGGAGGATGCAGTGCCACAAAACGCCAAAGATGGCGACCTTGTTCAAAACCTTTGCCAATTACGCAGTGCACCTTTAACAATTACTTTAATTAAAGCTTTGAACGTTCGTAAATGTAGTCGATAGGTCTGGATTAGCCAGAACCCTCAGATTTGTTCATAGTTTGCGCTTGTTGATGGCTAATCCTGATGGCTACAGGTCCAATGCTGCCCTATCTACCATGCTGAGACTAATTATGGCCCTGCACGACACATGTCAGTATATCGGTTTTAAAAGTCAAACGCAAACATGGCAGATTTGCCATTTTAAAAAAAAGAAATGAATTATAATAACATATTTTAAAGCTAAACGCATTGCTCGGCTCCTCCTAGCGTGTTTGTTTTGCCGAGCAACATGGCCGCCGCGTAACATAATGCATTGCGCAGTGATGTAGGTTCCAATGCTCTATTCAGGAAGAAAAAAAAATGTCGGCGCCAGTGCGCCACTGAGGACAAGCCATTGAAAACGACAAGCCGCCATCTTGGACTCATCTTCCAGTTCTTGAAGAGCATGAAACGATACTTTCATGCTTATGCCTCACAGTTACAGTATGGGCAGCTAAACTGTTTACATTTTTAAAGACATTTTCTGGTGAATTAAGTGTATTTTCGCGCAACTAATTCAAGCCGAGTCACAACCACGTTTAAATGGAGGTTGTTGATGTGGAGTTAAGACAGAAAAGTAAACAGAAAGTTAAAAAAGACCCTAAAACACACGCTAGCATCACGTTAGCATTTAGCTCGCAGCTACCGTAAGCACTGTTAGCTATATTTACAAAGTTAAAAGGTTGAATCACTTTATTTATCCCCATATCTTCGTGTCTGTATTTGACACAATATATCTCTTAAAGTCCACATTTGCTGTTGTAGTTGAGCAGTGACTGATAAAACTGTTGTTCTGATTCACTCCCCATGTTAACTTTCCCCCTCAGAGGTCCGTTAGTGGGCGTGGCCTTTGATGCGGACTTTATCTGTAACAACTTTATCTTAAAACAATAAAGAGGCGAGGCTTATCACTGTAAAGAGGCACTTTGACTTTAGAAAAATACAAAAGATTTCATACAGCATTATATGTTAAGCTAAATGGAGGGCTATAAGTTAACACTCGAATACTGTAATTTTGTATTTGTCTTAAATTATAATTCCAAGTAGGGCTGGGCGAGATGGACAAAAATGTATATCTCGATATATTATTAATACATTGATGTATATCTCAATATCTTCAAAGTGGCATTTTTAAGTGAAATATTTTTTTTAAGCTTGTAGTCTGCTGATTAGAAAGTAGCAATCTAAATGTACATGTTTTTCAAAATTTACATTTGAATATATATATATTTTTTTTTAGTAAAGCCAAAAAAACCACAACATTTTATTTGCATAACACAAGTTTATAATTTGATTATTATAACAAATAGAAAATTTCATTGATTGTATTATTCTTTTTGTCACTTTTCTCTGTATCTGTAACCACTTTTTATCAGCTTTATGAGCTCTTTTTACCCAGGATAACAATATCTCGATATTTACGATATGGCAAAATTCATATCTTGTTCAGTAAATATCCTCGAGTGTTAGCCAATAGCGAAGCCCGTAGAGGCGTAGCACATACGACATAGAACTGAACAAAAAGCAAAAAGACATGATTAGAATACCTTGGCATACATGCAGGTGTCTGATAGCTGCCACACTTGGCATCGTTTGTCACAGTACGGGCACATGGTGATGTTAGACTCACAAACTTCTTTACTGAGGATGAAAAGAAGATGAGTCATTTTAAATATAACTGACTTTAACAGACCAGACCTTGTATCAAGACCAGATTGAAAAGATTCTAACCACTTCAAGGTTATTTCATGTGAAGCTTAACTGTTGCACAAAAGCAACAGTTTTTTGGTTGCTTAACAGTGTATATAGTCATGTGTTAATGGCATTGCCAACTGTTCTGAATCTTTTTTGGAGGCTTTAATGCAAAGTGAGCAAATAAGCAAATTCCAAGTCAAAGTATTCACAAGCATCCGGTGTCTCACTGCTAGGGCCAGTCTCATTTGAAGACTCGATGTGACATTAGCCTTGGTTTGTCCAATCAAACTGTGCGCTAATTGAGTTAGTTTATTAATTTATTTGAATGGGACAGCATGTATTCATGTTTAATTCATGGCTTCCCAACAAGGAGATTGTGTGTTTGACTCCAGGGCCAAGCCAAGTCAACATCTCACGATCTCTCTGGGTGGAGTTTGCATGTTCTCTCCATGTCACGGTGGGTTCTCTGCAGTGCTCTTGTTTCTTTACAGCTCAAAAACATACATGTCCAGAGGGTTCACCCATCTAAGACCCAAAGTCACTGGGCAGTCTAGTCACCTGAAACCCTAACAGGAACAGGAAAAAAATAATTTTCATCTGTATTCCCATAAATTGTGTTGGGAAGATTATTGTGAAAATGTATTTAGTTAACGAATACTGAATATCTGTATTAAAATTTACTTTGTCATATATTTTGTTACTAGGTCATATCAAAGCATTGTATTTCGAATATTTGGAATACTTTCAGGCTGAATTACTTATTATTGTGTAAAGTAAAACTTAAGGTTAAGGTATACTTTATTGTCCCCGTAGGGAAATTTGTCCTCTGCATTTGACCCATCCTTCAATGCCTCTGGGGCATTTCCTCAGGAGCAGTGATCGCCACAGTGCAGCGCTCGGGGACCCATCTCCAGATGTTAAGATGACCACAATTTTAAATGTTTGGCTCATTTGTATTGGCATTGATTATTAACCACGCAGGCCGTATTACATGTTGTTGTTTTAATTTGTCGAACTTGTTTAGCTGTGTCATTTGGGATCATGCTTTCAACTGGAGCGATGAGTGGGAAGGTGTTACAACAAAGTTTGATTATATTATCTGCTTTGGCGACATTCTTATGCGTAAACTTCATAATCATCAATGGATCATGTGGATTTATAAAGCTCAACACGCAAAAAGGCTTGCACTGGAGACTGTGTTTTAAATTGAATATACAGTGCAATAATTTGTAACCCTGGACCTATTGCTTCTTCGTTTCTTCTGTTTAAGAAGGTAAGCTGACACACTGCGCTTTGTTTGGGGACTTGCAGCTTGTCCAGTCGTAGCCAAAAGCTTGTGCACAGTCTGTTTGGGAAAAGTGATTGCGCCTGATGTCAGGTATAGTATCTACTCGGCTAATTTTGACCCTGACGTAAAGCAGGTACTAAAAAAGTACATGGTCCCAAAGATTACCTCCAAATGGAAAACCTCCAGGGCTAAGTCGTGCTGAATAGAGGGCCAAGCAGGTACTAATGAAAAAGCCCTATTGTTGTGATTAGGCAACTAAAACAAATAATCATAATTGTTTTAAACGGAATCATTAACAGGACTACTGTTTTTACATGAATTCTTACATGGTCTTTGCTATAAAAACACATTTTTAAGCAAAGACCAATGAATGGTTAAAAGTAAAAAAAAAAAAAACTTTAAAAAAATCTAAACAACTATTATTGCTTTTAGCAACAAGACACATTATTTGTCAATATTTTTCAGTTATCAGACTTTTGTCACCATATATCAACCTTCGTTTGGCTAAAAATGCTATAGTAAAAATCTAAAATAATCAATATTTGTTAATTTGTTTTATAATATTTTTATCAGTTTCAACGTAAGATTTTTGTAGAATAATAAAATACAAAAAGACGCTGAAATATAACTAGAACAAGACCACACATCAAGACTAACCCAGACTCAAAAAACAAAGCCCTACTCTGTATTTTCAGTTATTTGGAAAATAGGTTGTGGGCTGGATTTAATTGATTGGAGGGCCTGACTTGGCCCCGGGCCTTAAGATGAATAGCCCTGCTTCAGGCCATTACTGTAAATGCTTTAAATGTGTCTTACTTGTGAAGAAGAACCATAACCCTAACCCTATTGTGTGACATAAATCAAAATCCCTGCCAGTTTGTGTCAGTGCTCTGCTGCATAATCTCAATCAGTCCTGTCCATGGTCCAGTCATCTCAAGTGAACTCTCGCTTCCAACACTTCCAAGTTGAAATTCCAGCCCAAGCAACGTTCAAACACGTTTTTCTCAGTCGGAGGTTCCCAAACTTCCCAGCTTTCGGGAGAACATTTTTTGCAGCATCTCACTGGCCTCTGCAGTGACACACGGGAGGTTTGGGACTGTTTTGACCTGAAACTTGCTCAGTTTGCATTAAAATTGCCAAAATAAATACTCAGAATTTAGTAAACACCATTTACACAATTTATTAGTAAAAAAAAAGTTGGGTTAGAGTTTAGATTCACATTAAAGAACAGCAAAATCTACACAGCTCTTGATTTGACTGCAATAAGACAGACTTACATGATTGTGTTGCTTTTAAAAAAGACAAAGCCGTACAGGAAAACTGCAACTCCCAGAGAAGCCGCTGGCACTAACGCCAATGTGTACCAATTCAGCCACAAGAAGTAGAGGGCAACCTTCTCCCCAAAGTAGTTCCTAGACACACAGGGGTAGAAATGCACAGAAAAGGCCAATTCAGCATTGTAAAAAAAGGCATTCATACATTTTCTACTGCTTGCTTCTGTTAAGGGTCTTTCACACCAACACAACTCCCAGTCGCTGTCGATAGGCCGGAGCGACGCAGTGTCTGTTCAAGTCTCTTTGGGGTGCATCGATGAATAAAAACATTCACACAAACACAATCCAAACAGCCAACAGTCGGCGAACAAATATTGAGTGGGCGTGCGCGTGATGTAATGCTTGATAAAAATGACAAAACAGGAGCTGCACGCAAGTAGTTGTCAAACTCTGTGGCGAACAGATGTTTCTAATCTTCCCTTACGGATTGAGCTTACCTTAGATTTCCCGCCACAGTCCAGACTTCGTACTGCGGTCGCTGCAACTCCTCCGTCTTTGTTTTCGTACTTACGTCCCGTTTGAACCCGGGTAAATAAGTAACAATCCATGCTCGGATAAATACTGTTTTTCTGTGAGCGTCATTTTCAGTTTTCCGCACAATTTTCCTGCACATTGATTCGCTGGTTCTCCAGTAGCTACGGGCCAATCAAACAGCTGCATATGCGGCAACTAACAAACGCTGGCGACGCAGACTCTACAAGTCAGTCTTCAAAACCTCGCCCTCACGACCTGATCAGTGCTCCTCTAACCCTCGACAGTGCCATTCACACTAAACACACGTGAGCCACCTGTCGGCAGAAGTTGCCAGACCAGTTCAGATGGGCGACCCTCGGTTTGGTGTGAAAGACCCTTTTTGGATTACGAGTGACTGGAGCCTATCACAGTGACTTTGGGCCTTACACCGGGCTCAGACTGCCTCCGGTCCAGATCCCAATCCCAGTCTGAGGAACGCTCATCTGAGCAGAAACGCGTTGGTGCGTTTTTTTAATAATAGCCATGTATTAATAAAGGCTTTTTAATAATCACAGTTAAGAGTGCCTTGGAGTTATTTTGCCTTTTCCATCTTTTTGGCATTTTCTATTTTCCCAGTCTGGATCTGTCTGGGTACGGTGGCCACTCGCACCAAGATCAGATTATGCATGCGTATGTGTAGTAGTTTGGGTCGTGACGTTGACACGCAGCCCAGGTAGCCTATAAAAAGGCACTGCTGCATACAGTTCGGCCTCCTACCTGAACTTCCACTCCTGACGTCAGACGCCGAGGAGCCGGCCACGTCGTGGCAACGAGAGGTTGTCAGCCTGGTAGACGCCGGCGATTAGGCGCACAGTGATTTTGTCCATGCATTTATGAGTAAAGCTAACCGGCGTTTTATGTTTGTAGTGGCGGACCAGGTAGAGCTGCGCTGGTTTCCCCTCTGGGGTGTTTGGCATGAATCACAGTGCTACAGCGATGCTGCGCCTTGTGCCATCTATTCCGGTATGTTTGGTCAACAGTAGTGTATTATGTGGGCCCATATTGTAAACTGATTTCCACTTATTTGCTGGCTCCTGCGGGCGGTGGGTCTCCCTTCTCCTTGCGTGTTTGTCTGTGTTCAAGTGGAATACCTATGACTGAAAGCTGAAAAAAACACACTGTATGAACTGTGCTGGTCTTTTTTTGACATGCTATGAACTTTTACATTATAGATAGATTATATAACAAATTTTAAAATTTGTATAAAAAATAATTATTGTCTCTCTTTTGTTGCCTATAGAATGCATATTTGAAATTGTAGGTTAAGGGCCAAGTGGCGTTGACGGACCAAATCCTTAACAAAATATTATTGATCTATAGAGAGCTAAACCCTCGCCTGGTCACATATATAAGAACTCTGCCAATATTGTGAGAACCATAGGCATAAGAGTGGACCTCTCCTTCACTGTGCTTCTACTCATGGTTTCTCTTTTTTCCACAGTTTTTTGTGTGTGTTTTTGGGTGCCGAAAAGGAGGATCTAATGCCGCATTCATGTGGTCCTCGGGAACTCGGAAACAACCGATTCGGAAGTTGTTTCAACTCGGAACAACATTTTCCCGATTTCCTGAGGACCACATGAATGTGGCGTAAGGACGGGATGCTCTGGGACATTTATTCATTTGCCTGTTAGCTGTTGAATAATCTGTTTCAGCATTCTTGACCAGTGACCGTTTCCTATATTTCACATGTTTCTTCTTGGTATTGACAGTTGACTGTTGTGAATAATATTGGTGGTATATAAACAAAAATGTATTTGAAATTAAAGACACTCACTTGATGTCGAACAATGGCTGACGTGTGAACAGTCTATTACATCCAGCCCACTTCTTTTTCAAATCATTTTGCTCCGATTCCTAAAGCAAGCATCCAGAATAAAACAACATCAAAGGCACAATGTAATGTATCTTCATCAGAATATGGAACTAACCTCATGGAGGCAGAACGCACACTCGAAATCATATGAAGATATCAGGTCTCTGAAAGAAGTCAATGTTTTCTCTGTAAGGAAAGATTACAACATCATCTGTCAACAAGGGTTCAGATTTTGAAAGAATAATCGTGATTACATGTGTGTTGAATGGCTTTAAAAAGTGGTCCCTAACCTTCTTTCTCGCCAGAATCTGTGCTGGTCCGATTTTCTTTTCAAGAGACCAGTCGAGATTTGGTTGCACCAAAAACAACATAAAATACAAACAACTGATTATTGTGTCATCTTTTGCTTGAAATTGCTGTTTATTGGGTTAACATGTGCTATATTTTCATAGTAAAGCACAAAAAAGGAGCTATAGACTTAATAAAAAAAAAATTATATATATATATATACATTTTTAAAGGTCTCTGGGGCCCAGTAGCAGATGGCCCGCGACTTGGTTTTGGGCCCCGGACCCCTGGCTTGAAATAAAAGTCTGTAATACTTATGTCCATTAAAATAATATGGAAAGTAGGGTTGCAACTATGTGAAGAAACTTGTTAGCTTAATTACTTGTCCTGCAAAACTATTAAGCTTTCAAATAACTTCAGGCACTGACCTTCGACGATGTAGGTATCGTGCAGGATAAAATGTACAATCCGTATTCTAGAAAAATTAGAATGCATTAGAGAAACAACTTCTAAAACTTGTTTGCATGCAACCTGGCTGTACCGGATGGATTCTTGTGATATGTGATTTACGGTCACAATGACCCGTAAGACCTGCTACGACCTCTCTGCGAACGATTTTTTTCTCATTTCTTACGTCATTCTTGAGGCGTTGTTACGAAAAAACAGCGCTCGCAGCCCGTTCGTAAGTTCGTAGACAGGTCGATGGTCTTGTTAAAGATTTTCTACGACCAGTCTACGAACGCAGAGACTAAAGCCTGTGTAATATGCCTGAGCGGGAGAGTGAAAGTGGAGAGAGACGCGCTCTGGAGACTGCGCGTCTCTTGAGGCGCAGTTTAGCCTGTACGAGGGATCTGTATGAAAGCCCACGGGCCTGGAGCACGCGACGGAAACGCAGCTAGCTTTAAACACGGAAAGGAACGGACAAGGAGCGCACGGAGGGGACCGGACAAGGAGCGCACGGAGGGGACCGGACAAGGCGCACGGAGACAGGACGGAGCGCGCAGGGGCCCGGACTCAGAGCGCGGGACCAGACCCGGAGCGTGAAGGGATGAGATCGCTTGAAACACGGCCGGACCGGACCAGGAGCGCACGGAGAGGAACGGACCCGGAGCGTGCAGGAATATCGCTTGAAACACGGCCAGACCGGACCAGGAGCGCGTGGGGAAAACGCAAATCGCCTGGAGATGGACACAACCACGGGGAGAACAGCTGTAACAGACGTAGACATTTGGACAACTTCTGCTCGCTGATGGTTTGGGAAGTGCGTCAAACTTTTTTTATATGAACACAATGATATCAGTGGATTAGTCTTCAGCATCCGTCTTCACTTTGGAAGTTTTGGTGTCTCCTCTGCAATACGCAGGTAAGAAACAAAGCGGTTTTGATGTTTTTACGGAGGTTTGACTTTGTGAGTTTGTTGTGTTTCGGGTGAGAGAGACAAATGATCAGAACAGATTTCAGACAAAGCCTACACAGAATACATGGCTATTCATAAGCATATTTGTGTTTTGCTGGTGTGCAATTAGGTTATTGCTATTCCGGTACGGTTTACGAAAGGTTTAATAGCTAAAAACGCCTTGATAAAGGCTTGAGTTGGACGCAGGGACATCGCGCAGCTCCCGTGCGATACACAATATATGTAGGATTACCGCAAAGACGCATTAAGCAAGCTTTAGGGCACACGCAAGGATGCCGTACGGCTTCATTTCCCCAAGAATGTCATAAGTTGTTGGTGAGAGCAGAAAGTCTGCCGTAAGAAGACTGTAGGAAAACAGTTTCCACTCCATGAGCCACGTACGAACTCAGATTTCGTACGACCTGTAAGATTCGTACGACCATTTTATTCGTACGGGTCATTGTGACCGTAGCTAAAATCTGGTCTATCTGGAGTGACCCACGTTGTACGGTTAAAGACGGCCTAGGTCAGCCAGCTTTGGGTGGAAGTGCACTTTGGAATAAAGCAAATATACATAGATTTGTGCATTTTTGTCAAGGAAGAGGTCTGTTTTTTCCTCCACTTCTTTTTTTTAAATGATAAAAATATATAATACGACTTTCAGCTGCAGTCCTTCCAGCTTGACAATGATTGACTCAATTTAGAGCAATACACAAATCAATCAGTTGTCTTGTTTCTATTCAAAATAGCCAACTTCTGTACTGTTCATTTCCTGTTAGCGTTAGCAGTTAGACAAAATTTTCAGAAACATCACCACATCTTCACTGTTCACTGTCTGATCTTAGACTGATGTAGTGAAAACCTCACAGAAATGAACTGAACAACAAACAAGCCAACTGACACAGAACTTATTCGAGAGGCATCTGGCTGCAGACCTCACATGACTTACCTCCATCCAGAGGCCCCTAAGGTCAGAATGTTCATCCATATTATGTGTAGGGTATACCACGGTACAGTATGTGGTGCTCTGCACTTTAAACATTTTTTTTAGGAATATTCCAATAAAGATGATCAGACAATAATTACGTCAATAGGTTGCGTTCAAGTTGTAAAATGAAATGTCATAAGTCCAATAGGTAATAACTTTAAATTAACTAAAAGATCATTTCAAACAATTTCAATCTAGCAATTTTTATTAGTGACCAGGCACATACAACAACCAAAAATACTTTAAAGATTAATTTGAGCTCCAACCATCTGTGTTAAATATTATTGGTCTGGAGAATGTTGTGATGTCACGTGAACAAAACCTATAGTCAGACAAATATGACATGTTTGCAAATGAATCACAGAAGTGCAGAACTATTACATTTATACCCTAAAGCAGGCCTATTTAACTTAAGGCCCGGGAGTCAAATCGGCCCTCCAAAAATCTGATCCGGCCCCCTATTCACTTTCTAAATGTTACAAATATATATATATATATATATATATATATATTATATATATATATATATATATATATATATATATATATATATATATTTTTTTTTTTTTTTTGTAGATTTAATTCTGGGTTAAGTGTCTAACTTAAATGTCTTAATGTGTCAGTTAGTGCTTGAGCTGAGTAATAGTTGATTTTGATATATTTTATTGTCTGAAAATAAGATTTGCCAAATGGATCTAGTGTATTATTCTTGTTTCCAATTTTTTTACTCTTTCCAGTGAGACAATGTTGTATTTGTTTTATATTTTATCAATAATCTCCTTTGCTCTTGTTCTGTTGGCAAATCTTGTTTTTAAAATATGCTCAAATGAAGAGAAATATGTCTTAATTTGAGCATTTATTCACCCATTATCCAGTTTAAAATGGTTATTTTTACGGCGTATACCTTAGACTTGATTTGGTTCTATTTCAGTTCTCGTTTAATTCTGCTTTAGACCAGGCTTGGTCATGGTTTAGATCTGGTTAAATGCTGATTTGGACATTTTGTCGAGCAATAAAAACAGACAGCAGCATTAGTTCTTATCACTATAAAAACAAATCTAGTCCTGTGAATATCTGACACAAAATTGTGTCAAAAGAATCAATTACCCGGCCCAGACGTCACGATCCTTGGTACAAACTGGCCCTCTGAAAATAAACATGAATAGCCATGTCCTAAAGCCTTCTGCACACTACAGGAGCTTCGGCCAGATTTTAAGCCCGATGTTTCTCTCAACGACTTCAGGAGGCGAGATGTTTTGCATTTTCTCTCTTTATGTCTGTGCATAACTTTGACTCTGTTACGACTATTTGTCAGGAGCATCATAGTGAGGTTCACCTGCTGCACGAGCGCAAGAACCTTTACAACTGAAGCATCTGGTGCATCTGGCTCTTAAAATTAAACATTGCCTCGTCATCTGTAATTAAATGTACGCTTTGTGCTTGTAGTCAAAATCCAAGATTCTTTTTTACAAGCATTACACACATCATCTCTAGCACACCTGCTCCTTAAATAGTGTGAGAAGCAACTTTACTAGACTATAGAACATGAACACTTTTTCATTTCACGTCCACAGTGCATTAGTTCCTCCCAGTGGTTACACTAGGCTTAATTCCAATCTGTCACCGTGACGGACAAGGTCCCAAAAAATCTGTCATGAGGGATTTTTATCCGTCATAATTTTGTTCAGTAGGTTTAATGCTGCTGATGTTTTTATAGTTGATTTCTTACACGGAAAGTGCACGGAAGCGCACAGGTCACGAGACATACAGTAAGATGCATTACAAAAAATGAGTGAAATCTGCATAAATAGTTTCTAAAGCTGCCATTAAAGCATCTGCAAAAATCATCAATGTGACTAATGTGCAGGCTCTGCATCTTACCTGAAGCACAAAGTTGCATTTCTCTCCACTTTCTGCAAATCCACAGTGTATTTTGCCCAAAGTCTGCGTGTTATTTCCATTTCTCCTGCATAAAAGCCAGTCCTTCATTCCTCCGGTAAAGTTTCTCTGATGCGAGCCGATGCGAGCGTGTCACCAAACCAAGGAACTGCAGGAGCAACTTTTCGCTAAGTTTATGAATCTGAATAAACATCAGTGTTTGTCTGTCGAGCAATCCTGGTCAAAAGTACAAATCCTCTTGAAAACAGACCGACAAAACTCTGTCCATCCCGTTATTTTTGTCGAATAAAGCTTTATCCACGCGCTCCGTAAGTGTGGTCTGTGAAACTGCAGTCTACTGTGTGCAGATTTATAGGACACATACTGTATTTACGCAGGCTACAGCACCTCGCGCTCTGCCGCCGTCAGTCTCGCGGCCTCCCCACGGAACAGCAGCGCGCATGAACGAGATAGAAAGCGGCATCGTCGGCATCTATCGTTTCATTCTAATTTCGAGAGAGCGCGAGTCCGGTCGGGATCCAGGTCACTAAATTAGTAGACTATATATAGTCTAGTAGACTATATTTTCAATCCATCAAAATGACGGAGGTCCTTGAAAATTTTCCGTCAAAGCAAAATACAATCGGTAAATGAATTAACCTGCTTTAATCCACTGGCGTTTCATCATTTTTGTTGTTGTTTCACTTTTATAACCGCGCACATGAAAGAAAACACTCCATCACGTGACACACATCACGTGACATCTCCGCTCACTGCTGCGCTCCATAAAGCTTGGTGTATGGCTCCCGCACGTGAAGTCCGCGCTGAAATTAGACGCATGGACTAGAGCGGAGCAGACGCTGGCAGTGTTTATAGTTTCTGTGTGTTTCAAGCGGCGGCTTGTACAGGGCGGTAGAGAGCTGCCATTGAAAGCCCGTAGATTGCCGCGCGGACCGTCCGCGTAGTCACAGATTTTTCCCTGACGCCGACGCGGAACACTTGGTCCAAGCGGACGGCGCTTGAGGGGCGTGTCTCCAAAAATTACGTATTTCCGCCGTGCAGACCCTCGTGGTCCTCTTGGATGCGTCAAGTATGAAATAAGCTTTAGTCTGTGTCGTCTCTGTTCTTCCTGCCATAAGATGGCACTGTCAGACAAATAATCATTGTAAATGTCCTGTCTGTGATTTGTTTCTTTTTTTTGATGCGCCTAAAAATTTCAAAGATCTTAAACTTTTTTCTCAATTTTGTGGCACTTTTGACAAAAAACAATATACTCTATGTGTAATTTTTGGATAACTTTAAAACAACATTCACAGTATTATCTAAAATTCGATATTTTGCACAGCTCTACTAATCGATGGGCCACTATCAATAATAATAATCATAAAATCATCTCGGGTGCTACATTTGGCCCCCGGGCCATGAGTTTGAGACCCCTGCAGTAGATAATATCAAGGCAGATTTCAATTGTATGCCAAGAAAAGGTTTATGTGAATGATCTTTTTGCTGTTTACAGTTACCTTGTAGCTTGGGTCAAGACATCTTTAGTCCAGTTACAGGAGTCTGACACTTTGATAAGATATGCGTATTTTTCAAATACTTTATCTGGTGCTCGCAGGCAGTAGAATTTTTTCTTTTGAATATCATCGTCATAGTCATATTCCTGTACAAAAAAAATATAGAACAGAATTAGTTATGCAACAAACTAATCAATTAATTGCAACAAATTGATTATTCCATTAATCGTCAACTAAATTAGTCATTGAACATTTGTTTAATTAGCTCTACACAGAATCCCAAAGCCGTCAAGTGTTGACAGAAGTTTCAAAAATAATTACTTCAAAATGACACTTTGGATATGTAAACTGAAAAAAAGAATAAAAAAATAAAAATTATAGATGCTGAGATTCCAGAACTTACTGATTGATTGTGATCAAAGCCAAATTAACTTAAGAGCAACCTTAATATGGATTATAATAATTTTATCCCACCCCACTCCCTTTTCATGTTGCAGGAAGAACTGTTTTGGCAATAGTCTGTCTCTTATCTTTAATACATTCGACTGTCCTTCATGATCATGCCACAGCAACTGTAAACATCCAGGTTGTTTTGGCTCTTACTTCCAAACACATTCTCAGACACTCCGATATACTCCTCCTCTACCTGTCCCCTGTCATGGACAGGAGAGAGAGTTCAGAGATTCTGTGCTGGAGAACAAATAGGACACTCTTCTGGTGATTATTTTGATTCAAAGGTAAGACAGACACTTAATTATAAATATCGAAATGTCTAATCTAACTTTTCTTGTCTAAATTTTGGAGTTTGCAAAAAGACAATCAGTCAAAAAATAAATAAATAAAAAAGTCAAAAAATATGCAGAAAGTAACGTTGTGTCAACAAGAGACTTTTAAGCCGTAAGATTTGTTTTCAATTGAGTAACAAAGACAGGTGCAGTGTCACTAAACAAAGACGATGCCCTTGTTCTTAAACTTTGCCGATCACGCAACACACTTTTAATTTTAAGTAAGAAAGTAAACTGTATGTCACCTAAACCAATAAACTTAATACTGAATAGACTGTGTGCAAAGAAAGTAAGTGGGCTTGTTTAATGTACAGTATAATTCAAATTAGCTTCTGTAATTATGAGTATTACCTGTTAGTGTCAGCATTTACAAACACTTCTTTCTAAACACATATGTGAAATATTCTCTTGATTTGTAAACTCTTTAGCATGTTTTAGGGGCATCAATCATAACTCACTGTTCACCGTCTCAACATGAAACGCTCATAAGTACAGAAATGTGCTATTTTGGATACAAACAAGCCAACTGACGTTTCAAGAATATTTAACATTCGTAAACACAATTTTTAAAAACTTCACTTTGACCAACTTTCTGTGCCATAAATTTATTAATTGAAATACATAATTGATTTATCTAAATAATTTAGTTGCAGTGCTGGTGTTTGGATAATTACACACCAGGAAACATACATTTGACACCTGTATATTTTACACCAACAACATTTTCTGTAAAGAGTAAACTTTAAACTTACTGTCACCGAAAAGTCTTTTATTTCCTTTAGTACTTTGACGAAGGCGTTGGCACGTTTCAGGTCGGTTAAATTTAAGTCAGCCACCAGCACATAGTCAAATTTGCACAGATCAGCCTGAAAATTACAATGACAGTGATTGAGAAATGTGAGAGAAACAGTGTTCCTAATGTAGTTTTTCTGCTTTTCTGTTTTTACGTCAGAAACAAACTCAATATGTAGCAGTAGTTGAGGTTGTTTATATTTATTACCAGACTGTAGTTGCTTTTTCTATTTTAGTTGTGTTTTGAGTCTTGTCTTAAAACACAACTTGTCTTGTCTTCATTGACTCTTATTCATTTTTGCCACTCAGTGCTGATATATAGAATGCTGTGTTGTCATCTGCACAACCTCTATAGCTATTTAAAAAAAAAAAGAAGTAGTTTCTTCTATCAAGGCATCAACTCTGCTCCAAACTAAATGTTTTCCCTACAAAATTATTATTTAAAGGAATCAAGCAGATCTTTAATGATTTTTAAAAAATAAGTAAATCTTTGCCTTAATTCTATTATTGAACAATCTTTTTGTTATTGTTGCTGTTGAATTCTCACCTGGGTTGGGGACATTTTAGTGACGCTTGACTCTTCATTGTTCTAGAATGTTTGACACAGCATAAAACATTAGATGACAGTAAAAGGAAACATGCTTGAATCTAATGTCATAGTAAACAGTACACATTAAAACTGCAATAATAATAATTGAATCTTGACCATTAGACCCAAAGTTTCTGATCTGCTGGGTGAAGAAAGAAAGGTGAGGTTTACCGCAGTTGAAGTAGTTGAAAGAAGAGGTTCCTGTTTCTCTACCTGCCGCAAAAAAAAAAAAAAAAAAACAGTTCAGTCTTTCACTTCACTCATTTGTTGATTCATTTCAAATTATTTTCTTTCATTTATTGTGATCTGAACAAAGCACAAAAGCTAAAAGATGATTTGGTCACAAAGTTAAAAAGTCAAGCCAGAACAAGAATTGGATTTTCATTCTACAACTGTAATAAACAGTGATTTACATTTTGTCTCTGGCAAAAGAATAATATTAGGATTACCCAAACACAAGGTCGTAATTTCACAGCGGGGGTTAGAACCCCCTGATATTTTACCCTGTTGTGACAATTTAAATGTTACACTCTCAGTGTTACTTGTGGTTTTGCTGCTAGCGTCAGTAAAAAAAATATATATATATGGTGGATAGAGAATGCAGATTTGTTATCATGAAGAGGGCAATCAAATATTAGGTTTGAAACCACGTCTCAGATGTCATTCTAATATACTATTATTTTAATAACTTTAATGTTTAAAACCTTACTCTTTTTGCCATAACATTATTACATCACTCTGCATTTAGGCTATTCCTTTTTTTAGGACTAAACTGCTAATAAATGGACTTGTGTGTGTGTTAAATGAGCTGAGCAACATTTCTCTAGAGAGGGCAGGGGAGATCAGAAAAGTTAACTTATCAAGTGCAGCTCTGTAGGATTGTGCATTTAATCGAATTTCAATTTTGCCTGGGTTCTTAGACTAAAGAACATGAGGAAAAGCTGTTGTAGCCTACTTTAATGGGTAACAGTAAATTAATTTACTTAAATTGATCTTGACTGCTGTTTCACTTGGAATAAAAAAGGGTTTTCTTTTTAGGTCCATCTGCATCTCAGCTGTTGGGTGCAAAATGAAGAGCCTGGTGTTGAAAGAGGTTTTCTCTTTGTTACTTTCACGTCTCTTAAGAAAAAAATGAGACCTTTGCTGGTACAGCTTCATCACATTTTTCTTTGATCCTCTGTCCACTTGGCTTGACTTGACTTTGTCCCGTCTCCACCTGTAGCGCCTCTCTGCCTGAGCTTTTAGAATGTTGATTAGAATGTAGTTCATAGTGCGTGAATCTGTGCTGTATGGTTTACAGGATGAATCCTTGTCCCAAATATTAAAGTTCTTTGAATTGACAGGAGATCTGCAACGAAGAAGAAGGAATGCGAGCCTACCCTGGTCAGTGCTCCAGGGATAGTGATCGCTCAAGAGCCTGATCTAATTTTTCTTTTCTATTTTTATAATATCCAAGGTTAAGTTTTTTTTTTTGTTTTTTTATTTAATATGGGACAGTGCACATTAATCAACATGTGTTAGTCCAACATGTAAATGTGCCAGAGTTAGCCATACAGGCTAATTTTCATCTGTAGTCCCATTGGCAGGTTGATGTCAATACAAATACAGGACATGTAACAGGCACAACGACACACAGTCCAGACACATGACAAAACAAATATAAAACATACTTAAAATCACATGCTACACATAACATGTAAGTAGACAAAACAATCACTCCAACAAGACAATAAAAATGTTAGTCCACATGGTGTTCACACGTCTGATTCTCTAAAAGCCACTGTTTAACACATTTACTAAAATTCTGAAATGATGTCACGTTTCTTATTTCTGTGGGGACCAAATTCCAAGAATGAGCGGCTCGGACTGAAAATACTGACTGCCCAAATGATGTTTTTCTAAAGGGGATTTGACAGTCTCCTCTGTTTGATGCTCGAGTACTTGTATTTGATTTTAGCTGAATAAACTCCTTCAATGGAGGTGGGGCAAGACCATGAAGGACTTTATAAACCATTGTTATATCAGAGTACATAATTACATTTTTCCAATTTAGAAAACTATATTTATTTAGAATTTTACAATGATGATAGGAATTAGATTTTTTTGTCCATTGTTTTCACAGTCTGCTTATAGAGTCTTTCTATGGGCAGCAGTGTGCTCTTATTTGCCTGGGCCCAACTCGTCAGACAGTAATTTAGGTGAGAGAAAATTGTGGCATTGAGGTATAATTTGCAGGCCTCTGTTGTCAAGTTATTTCTAATGTGCTTAAAATTCATTAAATTAAATTTCAATTTATTTTTCACATGTTTTACATGCTTTTTAAATGTCAGTTTAGAATCCATTATAACACCTAGGTACTTGTATTCCTGTACTACTTTTAAAGCTTGTCCATTTACAATAACTGTCGGATCAATCTCTTTGTTTGCGGACTTTGAGAAAAACATACACATTGTCTTACTAACATCGAGGTGTAAGCGAGAATTTTTTAGCCAATTACAGACTGACACCATTTCAGATGACAGTTTCTCTGCCGCCTGCTGCTTTGTTTTTGCACGCAGCCTTTTGAGGCCTTCATTTCCTTCTTCTTCTGGTGTGGCTGGAGTATCTGACTTTTTCATCTTTTGACAAAAGCAGAAGATTTTTTCGCCACTAATAAACTGAGTGAGTGATCCCTTTTAAAATCACTTTGGCCCTTTCCAAATAACTTTCTCCTTCCTTTTCCTACGCACTATTCCGCACTTTGTGCCTTCCAGTGAAAGAGCTGACAGATAAGTGCTGTTTGAAACAGAGCAAGGACCAAGTAAAAGTGTCTTATCAGCTCTTCCAGAGCAGGTCTGCATCAGAGCTGACTTAACACGTGTATGTAACACCTGAGAGCAGCCCAATTTAGACAGTCCAATCTGGCCCTTTCCAAAACCAGGGAACTGGTTAGAAAGGACCAGAGTGATGATGCTAGTACTTCTTTTAAACATATCAATCTTCAGTTCCTCGATTTTCCAAGGTTTCTGAAAAAGACTTTTCTTTGGCAAAGTTTCTTAAGCTGTTTTCGACGTACTGCTTCTGTTTTTCGAAACAAAACATTTTTACCTAATTCAGGGATTCTCTTTATACATCATCAGCCTTTCTCCAGCTAATCCTGACTACTTTTAGATATTTTATCACTTCAGCGGTGTGATGTTCCCCTGTTTAGGAACCTGCTGCAACCTTCGCCCTTCTTTCTATAACCATTGCAAACGTGTCATGGGACACCTGGTACACAGTTTCTATCATTGTTCTAACATTCTTGATTTCATCTCCCTTGAAGATGGTGTCCAAAGTGATACTAAGATCTTCATCCAGTTGTGTCCATCTTTAGTCTTCTGCTGTTGGAAGATTCAGACGTAGTTTCTTTGTAAAGTGTACCGGCTGGGTTGGTGCACACCCTTGCCTCGAGCTTTGTGACCTGAGGCACTGTGGTTTGGCACCTGGCTCTAGTCCTTAATCGACTGACAAACAGCACTAATGAACTCTACGGCTCTCTAAAAGACATCAGGGGCTCTGCTTTGCACACTAATTTGATCTGGTTTTCATTTATTTTATTGGGTTTAGTCTCCCTGAGATTCAGAATCTATTTTTCAGGGGAGTCCTGGGGAGGGGAGAGAGGTGGAGCCTATTGTACATGTTTTTAGTGGCTTTTCTTACAAATGTTAAATAGGTTATTCAGCATAACATTCATTGTAATCATTATGAAATTGTGCTTGGCTTTTAACCTGAGAATAACAGTTTGTTTGTTTGTTATGCAGATATGATGGTAGTTACGCTCTCTCAAGACAGAGAACATATCCTAAACTGTCAAACTCAGCATGCGCCACATTTACTTGGCAGTTCTCCATCCACCCACACACATTTTACTCTCGGGTAATGAGAAAATGTTAATGAGTCGAACTAGTTTTCTTCATGGCTGGGTTACAACTTTGATTTACTTTTGTTTCACAGTTTAGCGTCAATAAAATAATGACTGTTAAGCAGGGAAGAATCTCAAATGAAATGTTGTTACTTTGACTAACCTGAAATACATTAGATGTTTCTTTTTTTTCCCTCTCTGGTTAAAATCACCTGTATTGTGCTTTCTCTCACTCGTTGGGCTTCGAGGCTTTAAGGAGCATGATTCTTATTTTGCTTTCTTGTTGTTGGCACTGAGAAATAAACCACACTTGCTTTCAGCTTTTGATGGTTGTTTCTCTTCTGCCACAAAGCAAAACTAGATCTGTTAAGTTTTGATATATTAGGCTGATGTTTTGAATCACATAAACAAGACAAAATGTGACACTTTTAATGATCTTGAGCTAATTACAGTATTAGACCAGATAGAAACATAAGCCTAAAGTATTATGTTGATTTATTGTTTTTTGTTGTATAATCTTACTCCTTTTTAGCATTATATTTGGTAGCCATAAAAATTTCTGCCTAGAATTGTGAATATATATATTTTATCTATTAGTCCCTAAAGCAGAGTGGTCTTGGGGCCCTCCCCCAGAAATTGTAACATTTCTGAAGTTACTAGGTAAAGTTTTCTATAACCTGGAGTATTTTACCCTTAAAAATACTAATTGTAGGCCTCCAAACACAAAGTGATAATATAGTCTTTTGTCGTATGTTTGATTTTATAGTGAAAAACCCTAAACAGACAAGTTTATCCCGTCGGCCAACAAATAAAAATCTACTATTAGAGCATTAAAAGTTCAAGCCTTATTTTAGAGATTATTGATAAAATATTTTATAGATCATCAGGGGGACCCATAAAGCTTGAATCACAACAACAGTCGTCTCCGAGGATTGTTAATTTAGCAAACATGAATGGTAGAAAATAAAACAATAAACATTCATTGGTCAAAACTAAAACGTAATACAGAAAACAAGAAACAGTGCCTGAACCCCCCCCCCCCCTGTCCTCTCTCCTTCTGCTTTCTCTCTCTCCAGTGCGCGCTAAACACAGCTGCACAGTCACGCTGAATTTTGGAAACAGAAATACTATGTTCTGTAACTTTTGTCATGACAAATAGCCAGGTTTGTGTGGCTTTTAAAATTATTGAGCAGAATGATCATTTGTGTGATTAAATCTGCACAGACGTAAATTGGAATATCAAAACGTCTGTCACTCTTCAATTTGCCCTTTTAGCATTTGCGTATAAAGACAACTGCTTACTCTGCTCTAGTTTTGTTATAACTGCTGTGTTGAAATCTATATTCAGCCAATTCTGAGTCTGATTTAGTATAAACAAGTGTAAAAACCAGTTAGACTCTATCAAATGAATACGCCAAGACAAGCAACACTAAAGCAATCTTAGCAATGCAACATGAATGCTTTTTCAGTTAACAATCACTTACGTCTTCCTTCTTGCAGGACATGTTGAAAGCGGCGTCAGTTTCACACAGGTTCAGCAGAAGAAGACATCCAGTGGCAGAGTCAACATTCTCCAAAGTTCAGCCCGGGGTTTAAGCGCGAACGCACAGACACACATCTCCATGCACCTCCTCCTCCTCCTCCTCCTGCGTCGATAATTACGACCCTGACACAACAGCCGATACCTGAACTCAACTATGCTCCACTTGCGCATATTGCTATCACATATGTGCACTTGCATGTTCTTCGATTTTTTTTTTTTGATGACTTGAAACTTGACTTGGACTCGTCTCTCTTTGACTCATCCCTAGTTTCTATACGTAGAGTGAATGAAAAAGAATTAATTTTGCTTGTAAAAACGGCATGATAATTTTTTCTTTATATTTTATGTTATGATTTAAATACTCATAATTATCAGTTAGCCTAATAACCTTGACTTGAGACTTGTAAAACATTGACTCTTGTTATTGGTCTGTGCACACAAGTATTTATTTGAGATTTGCCTTGGTCTTTACCTGTTCCTGGCAAGTCACGTGACATCTGCAACCCCGGGACAAGCAGAGGTGTTCAGGTTACAGACGTAATATGCAATGACGAGTTTTGTATTTCATTTGCCCTGAAGCTGTTATTAAGAGCCTGATCTGTTCCATGGAAGCCGCTATTCTCTTAGTGAGAATTCTTGCTATTCTCACGGCTTCCATGGAATAGACCAGGCTAGAAGGAACATGCTGAAGAGACTCATGAAGAAAACAGGGACTTAAATAATAAAACACTGAGCTACATTGCAGTTTTTCTCAATCGCTTTGACACTTCACCACTCTAAATCCCAAATAAAACTTCAGCTCAGGCAAAATTAAGTTTTACACTCAAATGTAAAGACATACAACTGACACTGTTTTCTTGGGAGTTTAAGCAATGATTTACCACAATTAAAGTGTTATAAGGTATTAACATTTGTCAAATCAACTTCTGTGCCATTCAAGTGGATTTTAACAACGTGTTTGCTAGGTAACAGTTGTGGACTAACTTCTACATGTCATATTTGCTAGACAAAAGACAATTATAAACCTCAAAACAGACAAACTGCGTGAAAATAAGCTAAATGTTTAAGGCCCCAAGAGGACATGTGAGGCACCTCCCACTTTTCGTCTAATTTTTTCAATTTTGTCTGTTATCCCATGAAAATAAACAACTAATCTCCTGAATATGTAGAAGGGAAAAAAGTAGACGCAACCTTCTTAATAACAGTCAAGTAAATTATTATGTGCTGATTCAGGAGAGTCTGTCCAAATGCACCTCTACTGAACAAAAAAATTCAATAAATTACTTAAAAACCGGGTTTGCCTGATTTTTTACTCCCTAAAACTCATGTTTAGTGAAATTACCTTCAGATTTTGAAGAGAAATTGTCAAAACACAAAATTTTGGCTTTAGCATGACACCAGCTTTACTGTTACTGTATTTATTACAGAATACAACGGCCATACCTGCTTGTCAAAGCCAGATCCCGTCAGATCTCAGAAGCAAAGCAGGTTAGGTTCTGGTCAGTACTTGGAATGGGAGACCACCGAAACATCAGGTGCCACAGTGGGACAAGTGTGGACTGTCCTTGTGTCCGAGCCCTGCATCCAAAACAGCCATTGTCCAATTATACAACAGCAAACGTTACTGTGTAAAAAGGGCCCATCAAACCTTGAGCTCCAAGAAAGATGATAGAGCGATGCGCCTACTACGGTTTATGTAAATCGGACCGCAGATAGCCTGCAATATTGGCGGGAGTTGTGTTCTTTCCATCTCCAAAGCTGAAAACACAACAATGCAATGGATTAATCAGAGCAGATAAATGTGTCAAACATAACGAAGCACACATACATCTGCTCAAAGGTAAGACTAATGTTTAACTAGCTAGCTATTACTGCAATGTTAGATAAAGAGGCAAGAATACAAACTAGACCCAAATTATACCCATGACAAGGATATTATTGTCAGAAGTTATGCTCTAAATTAATTTTAGCGAGCCCCTTAGCTTTAGCCAACACTAGTAGTTTTAGCTAGCCAACAAACCCTTGTAAATTAATAAACTTGCCATAACATATGAAAGCGAACTTACCCGGCAGTGCAAGAGCAGGACAAGACTGTGCTTGTTATATTTGAGGTAAATGTCACGGCGTTTCTCTGATTTAGTTTGAAAGTTAAAGGGGCTGTACTCGATTTTTTTGCAACAAGATAACTTAAAAGCAATTTCCCCCTAGCACTGATGCCTTGTTAATGTATCTATTCAGGTGGAAATTAGTCCCCAAAGTCCTGTCTATGTCTAATAAAATCCCGTTTGTGTGCAGCTTTTTCTGTTTTTGTTTTTAGCATTGTGGCTAACTGTTGTTAGCATATTGACTCACCTCGCTGCTAAAAGCTGTGAAAAAATATTAAAACTCATCATGATGAACAATTCTGAAGCTCAGAATGCATTAGCTACATAATGAAATCATGTAGCCTTAAGGAAAAATGTTAAAATTAATTATTTCTGTTTGTTTACATTTTTAGGATGCAAAAATCAGGTACAGTCCCTTTAAGAATCTCAGATCTAAAGGATATCGCTGACGCGGAGGCATTGCTCCAAAAAAGGCCACTAACACGGACCGGTATAATGTTATGTTATATCGCGCTCTGTCGCGTTTGACGGGCTTAGCAACAGTTTAGTTTAGTTTATTAGTTTATTTGACAGGGACAATGTGCAAAAACATTGAAGATGCTTTGCACCAGATTATAGCCGTAGCTAGTTTCCATCTGCAGTCCCTGAGCAGGTGAGAGATACAAAATAAAACAACCAACAATAACAATATTACAAATACACACTCACACACTACAGAGAACTACTTTTTACACTGTAAAAGTATACATTAAAATTTACTAAGACCATTATCACACCAGACACAGTTCTTAATCTTGACACTGCTGGTTTTCCAATAGTAATTTCTTAAAGGTTGTATGGGGGATTTTTCAAATCCAACTGTTTGCTGTTTTTCAAATGATGCACGTATTAGTGATGTGTCGGTCGCGAATGAAACGGCTCTTGGAGCCGGCTCTTTGAAGTGAACGACGGGAGCCGGCTCCTGATTGCGAACCGTTTTTTTTTTTTTCCCTCTTCTCTCCCTCTCTGTCTTCTTAACCCTCGCTATCCCACTCGCGCGTGTTCTCTCTCTTTCCTCTCTCTCTCTCTCTCTCCTTACTCGCGCGCTCTCTCTCGCTTTCTCTCTTCCCCTCTCTCGCCGTCTCTGCCCAACTCTCTGTCCCGCTCACGCGCGCGCGCTCTCCCACTCTTCAAGCCGCAATATGTTGGCATGCGCTGTATGTGCAGGAGGAGGAGGGTCAAAAGTTCAGCTCGCACTCGAGCAGGATTAACAAGAAAGCGTCAGAGACAACAACGAAAGGTAAAAAAAATTAACGAGACCAGGAAAAGAAGTAAAATTTGGAACCATTAGTTTCATTGATGATACAAACGCTGAATGTAGACTTTGTTGTATTGTGATTTACAGTTATATGTGTTGATTAATTTTAAATGTGTTTAAAAAGCTGAAAAGTTAAAGTTGTTCAAAGCTGAATTGTAAATGCCAGATTTTTTTTTATTTATTTTATTTTTTTTGCATTTTCTATGTTTTATACAATTTTAGATTTTATTTTTACATTAAATAATGGCAGGTTTACATAATAAAATATTCTAAAAACAAAAGTAGTCATTATTCTGTATAGTTAACATAGCAGTTTAAATAAATCAACTTAAACAAAAAACAATCTGAAGAGCCGTTTGGGAGCCGAAAGAGCCGGCTCTTTTTAGTGAGCCGAGCCGAAAGAGCCGGTTCTTTAAAAAGAGCCGGACTGCCCATCACTAGCACGTATTTCTCCTCCCAGGGCCACACCCTTCACTGCAACTGGGCCAATGAGTTACTTAAAAACACTGAGGGTTTGCTTGAAATTTTAACAGACCAATAGATAACGAGGTACCTCGTTATCTATTGGTCAACATTTTACTGGCCTCGTCATGTCCACAGTTTATATATTTTTATAATTCTTTTTTTGTTTAGCATAAGTACAAGTTTGTTACATCTATGCAACTGTTTTTGACCAAGACTGACAACAAACAATTTTTGAAAATTCTCCATACAACCTTTAACATTGCATGAAAAATTTTTCATATCAGAGGAAAGTTTCAGACTCTGCGGGAGTTTGTTCCATTCTTTAATGGCTTTGAAAGAAAAGGCGGTTTGTGCGAAGGCCGAGCTACATTTAGGTAATCTCCAGTCATTGTGACTTGTGGATCTGGTTGTCTGCTCAGAGCAGAGCTGGACAAATTTTTTCAATGGAGGAGTCGCAAGTAACTAAGGGGGACGGGTCTCGGTCAGCTGACTTGTTTATGTTCAAAATAACCAACTTCTTTACTTACAAGCATTTCCTGTTCAGTTCATTTCTATCAGGTTTTCTCTACACCAGTTCAGACAGTGACAGTGAGTTTTGGTGAATGTTATAGGAAACACGTTAATAACTTAACAAATCAGAAGAATAATTCACCTGGACATTTTCACAATAGTCCAGCCAGTTTTAGTCAAGCATTTAATGGAAAATTGGCCAGAGCTCTTAAATATAAAATATGTTCACTATGTTTTGCTGAAAGTCTAACCTGTCAAACTCAATTTAACATCTATCCTTAAAAGACACCACTGGTACTTATTTCACATTTTGAGAAAGACTATGCTAGCTAACAAACACATAATCCCCAAGTTTTACAGAATCACATTTTGTTTTTTAAAAAATCGAACATTAAAAAGGACATCAACCTTAGTATTGCTTTCAAAAAAATCTCCCTGCACATTTTCACGCCTTTGCAATAGTAAATATAAATTCATTTTGTATGCATAGGCACTTTGAATTACTTTAATTTTGCTGTCAAAAGGTTCTCAGTAGGGGGCAGTATTTGTTCAGTTACATTACCAGAAGCTCAAGATGTGATGGACTTTTAACAGTAAAATCAGTCAGTAAATCAGGTACATGTCATTTATAATGTTGTTTATTAAGTACACAACTACAGACAAAAAACAAAGATTTAACACTTATTGTCATGATGAACATGCCAAAAAGTCATATAAAACTGACTCTTTAATGGACCAGCACAAACAGGTTATAGTAAAAATTACTACATATACAGGATCTGACCCCATGGTGTATTTTTCAAATAACCTTGAGCATTTACGCGGTGTTGAGGCGATGGACACAATAAATGATCTTGTGCTGCAGACATCCTTCTGCACTGAACCAAATGAAAGCCTTCAAAAATCTTGAAGTTTACAATTCTGGTTTGGTCAAACACACAGTTTATTGGTCAATGAATTTATCATTATTAAATTATCATTATTTTGAGCAAATTTGAAATAAAATATATCTTTTATTGTGTCCATGTATATTAAGAACCCAAGCGCAAACATGTGCTTTATAGCCAAGTCATTAAAAGAAAATAAATTCTAGTTTTGCTAAAATGTCTTGAAATTTGGATTTTAATCTTTTTTTTTTTTTGCTAGTTAAAATGGTTTTAGTTTAATGGATTATTGTTTCGAGTGGTTTCTGCATTGTTTCAATAAATTGCAAACTTGATTCAAGTTAAAATATCTTGTAAACAGTGAGGCATGTCTTGAAGCAAATAAAATATGCTACCAAATATTAGCAATTTTATTTAAACCTGGCTAAAATAACTCAAATTAACATGAATATTCTGAATTCAAGTAGTTTGAACCGAGACTAGATAATAACATTTTGCAGTGTATAAGTAATGCTTATTCCTAAAAACAAGATAATTCAGGTTGAGGGCCGCATCTGGACCCCGGGCCGCAGTTTGCCCAGGTCTGTAGCAGGTTTTGTTATCAGCAGATCTAAATAATAGTTTCATAAAATGTAAAAAACGGTCTAACTGGACACAGCGAGTTTTAGATTCAGTGTGCTTCAGAATTAGCGCAGTTCTCATGTCATGTCATTCCTATGCCAAAAAAACTCACTGTGATTGGCTGTTGTTTGTACCAGCTTACACTTATTATTCGCTATAATTTATTTCGAGCTAACGTCTATGGCAGAGGTTTCAAACTGACGGTTCAGAGACCAAATTTGTCCCCCAAGATAATTTAATGTGGCCCCTGTGATAATTTCTGAACATTATTGATAGTGGCGCCGTGATAAAGGCACACAGCAATTTTTACTACAGGTCCCAGAATGCACTGCAGCTTAGCGCTCAGAGAGGAGCCACATCGATTTGGCTCGAGCTCAATTTGAGCTTTACACTTCTGGTCTATGGGGAAAATACATGGGACGCCTCAGCTGCGTTTATTTTCTGCCTCCAGCGCAGTTTCATCTGAAACTCAGCAATACTACCAAGAACCAACCACGCCCCCAAACCCCAAAACTTGATGGGTGTTTGAGATAAAGTTAAAATAGTGCACAACCAAATGTATATTAACACAGAACATACATTCTATAACCAATCTTTCTGAAGACTCTCTTCAAGTTTCTTCTTTTTCATCTCGCTGAAAAAGACATATTTGAGCATTTAGCAATTTAGCAAACCACAAACAAAACATACATTTAATTCTGCACTCAGTTCTTAAATTCTCAGTATTAAAAAAATATCAAAAATCTTGGTATTGACTTACTCTAGCTCTTCTTTAAGTCGTATATGTTTCGCTTTGACCCTCTTATTTGTTACTTTGGTGGGATTACTGTGAACAAACCATCTGACTATAAATTTACACAGCAACACCACATGCTGAAAAACAAAATTATAATAAATTAATAAATAATCAAAAAGTAACAATAGAGCAATTACAGAGACGTTCTGAATCATTATTTGTATTTGGGATTATAAAGGGTGACAGAGAATAACATTTCAATAAATTTGTAGTTTATTTTTTTTTATCTTTGAAAGGTCTTGTCACAAAGAAATGGGGAAAGTCATGTTGCAGTTAGTTAATGTCAAATTTTTGAGGAAAAGCATCAAGTCGTCTCTACAAGTCGCAGAGCTACAAGTCCAAGTCGATCCCCAATTCTTATGCTGCAAAAAGATCAGACAGCGTTGGTGGTGCGCCCAATGTGTCCAGTTTAAACCCGTGTCTTGAGGCGTCCAGCGAGTTTGCAGCACAAATGTGAATCCAGCGATTTGCTTGTTTGGGCGTCTGCAACATTAATCTGATGCTTTGGCCACCTCATCAGGTGTCGACATCAGAGTTGCTGCTCTGCTCTCACAGCAAGAGGAAAGGACTGTTTACTGAAATCTTTTTAAAAAACCTTTTTTTATCAAAAGTTTATTTATCGGTTGTTTTGGGGTTTTTTTTAAAGGCTTGGTCGCTCGTTGCTCTGAAAATCTGGCAACATGGCAAAACAATCAATATGGGAAATGATCTGAACTGACAGAGCTCACATGGATGGATTCAAAATGCAGTGATTAACCCTCAGGCTTCCTTTTAATAACAAAAACAAACAAATGTTTCATATTTTTCCATACTTTTTCACCTCATTATAAAGATTTATCCCTGCTCTAATCAAAACTATGTGTTTTATAAAAATCCATAAACATGTAACCCTTTAAATGCCAGCGTCAAAACTTGAATTTAACATTTTGTGAAAAATAGTGCAACACTTATTTTTTTTCCAGTAATCCAAAGCAAGTGCAAAAAAAAAAAATTGCCGAAAAATTTCACAAGATTTAGGCTTTGTCACCAAATTATTAACAAACACAAAATGGTTAGTCGACCAAGTTTGAAAAACAGGCGAAATGGACAAAAATGTCCATAGGGAAGTCAGAGGGTTAAACCACTGCTGTACGACGTGATAATGTAGGAGAACAGAGACAGCAAAAGGACATGGCCTGGAGGAGAAGAAAATGGTGCTAATGGGTAAGTTAGCTAGATTTTACAAATGCACTAATTCTGTATATCGCTCTCCCTCACTCTCTTAAAGTAATCTGCCAATCTTACTTACTTAAGTGCAAATTAAAGCCTTTTGCAAAAAGCGGGAAAGCAGAGAGAAGTGCTTTGGGGCGTAAAAAGTGTCCTTGTCCCCCAACGCCCCTGATATGCTTTGGGGTGTTTATGGCACCTGTTGGGGGAACAGCTTTGAAAATATTCTGCGTCAAAATCTGCTTCAACGCACGAAGTTGGATGCTTCAACGCTGTCCGGTCTGAACATTTTATCAAGCCAAGTCTCATGTCATCAAAATATTGATTCAAGTCCATGTCACGACCTGCAAGTCCACACCTCTGCTAAAGACAGATGTGTAAATGTTTTTTTAGAAGTGAATTACATACCTGAAATAAAATGACAAAAACAAATCTCACAGCTAGGACCAACCAAAACTGAGAGGTCAAAGAGTAGTCCTCACTGCTTCGGTAATCTCTGTAACTGTGGGGAAAAAGACATGTACAGTGATCACCAGTGATGGGTATCATTACTTTCAAAAGTAACTCGTTATCATGGTAGTGCTTTAGAAAACCAACTAGTTAATGCATTACCATTAATTATTCATGGGTAATTATACAGTTATCAATGACGTCGAACGCTCCTTTTAACAAGACAATCACAAGTGTGGTAATAAATAGCCAAAGTGCTGCACATCAGCGAAAAACGCAATCTGTGTGAGACCACACTTCAGCGTCTGCGCAAATTGTCTTAAGTTACCTACTGTATTTTCTGGACTATAAGTCGCTATGGAGTCGCACAAGCCAAAAAATACATATATCAAGTCGCACAGAGGTTGAGGGCCGCTACCATGAATCAAAAGTACAAGATGTATATCAAAAAATTAGTCCTGTTATACAGTAATGATAAATATTAGCGTCACACTTATGCAAGTGCCTGCACCTTGTGTATCACTTGTGGAACAGCAGCGCATGAAACGGCATTTGTCCCTTGCTGCGTTTGATGGGAGAGCTCGAGTAAGGTCGGAACCCAAAATAAATAAATAGTTTACAAATTCAAATTTTTTATAGAAGTTGCACCTGAGTATTGGTCGCACCCCCAGTCAGATTATCAAAAATTTTGACTTATAGTCCAGAAAATATGGTAATTGCTTTTGGACCTCACTTGAGAGTTAGGGGGTTAGGGTTAGGTTAGGTTGCTGTAGATTATTTATTTTGAAAGAGATAGATGAGATAAAACATCACAGGGCAATGAAGGAGGTAAGATACAACAAAGTCGCAGGAGGCACCACCATAGGCATGTGATAATAATAACACATGCAGCATGGCCTGGGATCCAGAACCCACACGAAGAGTGGGCTCAGACCCACTCTTTGCAAATTGTGAAGAGTGGGTCTGGTCACCACGCCCCTTGTGCTATAATCCTCATGGTCTCTGTCCGTATGTCTGGTATTTCTGCCTCAGAAAGCAATTAAATTAACATGTCTATTCATTATGTACTTTCGTTTGGTATGGCCTTTAGGACAGGCCTCCAGGGTTTTTGGTTCACTCCCGTGCTTGCTAAGCAGTACGTATCTGCCTTTTCAGTGTGCATGGTTCTGAACATTTGCATGAGATTATTTTTTTCCAAATTTTATTTGGACTGGAAGCTTCGTGAATCTCCCCCTTTGGTCTACCTTGAGTCTTATTTTGGTGCCTCCAGTCTCCTCTTTCCATTGTTATAAGTACAATGTCAGTTACAATGTTTTGTACCTGCACTGCTTGTTTTGTACCTGCACTGATTAACAGTGACGTTGGTATCTGTGACCACCATTTGCCTAGGTTGGAAATCCTTTCGCACAGCTTCATGAGTCCAGTTGGCGACAGACAGTGTGTTTCTGATGTAGCCGGACATACAACTGCAGGAAAAAAAAAGAATTAATTAATTTATGAAACGCTAAACTGTCGAAAAGCAGCAAAAGCACAATCTGGAGAAAATATCGAAAACATGCATCAGTTAAACAAATGACCACCTTCTTCTTTGGTTAAAGAATTTATAGCATAAATATAGTTAAGTAGTATTGATTTTTGTAAGCAAACATAATGACTATAATGACGATCACCCAGGTGAGCTGAAGGAAGAGTGTGTGGGTCTCAATGCTCAAACTGTTCCAACTCGACTCCAGATAATTTTGCAGTTGTAAATTTTTAAAATGTTAGTACAGGTCTTAATTTTTTTGCTCCAGCTTTGTCAGAAAATTGGAACAGATAGAATGCTTGGTTGTCTTTAATACATTAGATTTTTCATAAATTTAACAAATTATAAGTATCTTAAGAAGCCCCCTGGAAAAAAGCAGCACTGTGAAATTGCTTAGGTCACAACTCATGAATAGGTCTTAATTTGTGTGTTTGGGGACTTAAACCCAGCCCTTAGTTTTAAATTTGACTTGTCGAGCCCTGCAGAAACTCTGTATGCAAGAGAAGTAAGGCTAAAGCTACAAAGTGTGCTTCCGGTCTTAAGTGACGGGGCAGAAACGAGACTAGCTTCTAAGATATTGTCGTCGTCACTATCACTATCACTATCATCATCTTTGTATCTGCAATTCTAAAGCATGATTTGTTTTTCTGAAATGTTTGCTGCCAATTTGTTTAAATGTGTATCTATTCATTTAACCCATGTCATTATTACAACTACACAAGTATGAATATGTGATATATGTATTACTTTAAAGTTTCATTCTCGGCGGCACAGGGCCCAGTGCGGTAGCGATAGACGAGACGTGGGATAAAGTCTGATGTGATCCCGATGACTAGACCGTTGGCTAAAACGGCCATCCCTCCGACAGACTCCAACACCTGTGTCCAAACGCCTACGAAAGACAGTGAGATTTAATTAATTTGTTAAAAGTAAATACAATACACACCCATATTTACCAATATTATTTGTTTTCCTGGGAACTAGACGTCGTTCCAGAGACACCATCTTGATTGCATCCCCTCGGATCTCAAAGATGTTATTGATGAGAGCCAGCAATGGAGCCAGAGGAAACGCCGCCACAAATATAGTGGTGAAACTGAACTGCATCACTGTGGATGAGAGAAGATGCCAAAAAGGGCATTTCACAAGTTAAATAGTAAAATTACTCTTTTTATTAATAAATGATTATTTGTGGTGATGATGCTTAAATTGTTATGAGATGTTTAAATGTATGGAATCACACTAGCTTGAATTTAACTTAAGAGGACAACAATAGGAACAATTATTATGTAGTAGTTAGTATTACAATGTAAGATACACAATAGCATAAGTTGGAGTAGTTTTATTGTAGAGCTAAAATTAAAAAAAGACCGAAGGTCGTTTGGCTTGATGACCAGGATCTCATCTCTGCTGTTTCCAAATGATGTTGCCCTGATACTTCATCAAACCAGGACCTGCAACATGCACTGTGCGCTTTGAGCCGAGTGTGAATTGGCTGCGATGAAAATTAGCACCTCCAAATCTGAGGTTCTGGTTCTTTAACAGAAAAGAGTGGCTTGCTCTCTACAGGTTGTGGAGAGAACTGCCCCAAGTGGAAGACTTCAAGCATCTCTGCGTCTCGTTCACAGTGAAGGTACAATGGAGTGTGACATTGACAGACATACCGATGTGGTGAAGAAGGATTTGCCATCAATCTACATTAAACCCTCACCTATGCTTTGGGTAATAACAAAGAGATCACAGTTACAAGCGATTAAAATGAGTTTCCTTCGCAATGTGGTTTGGTGCTCCCTTAGAGAAAGGGTGAGGAGCTTAGTCACACAAGAGGAACTCTGAGTAGAGCTGCTGCTCCTCCACATGGAGAGGAACCAGATGAGGTGGCTCAGGGATTTCTTTCAAATGCCTCCTGGACACCTATCTGATGAGGTGTTCCAGACATGTCCACCGGGAGGAGACCTCGGAGAAGTATGTGGTCAGACTGGACCACAGCCTGTTTTTATTTTGCAAGGATGTAGACTGAACCATGAACGTAGAGCTGGATGCACATTTATGCGCTCATCAGTAACAGGATTTCAGAGCACCATCAAAAGACACACCGTACGGAGGCTGGTGTAGACCCCGTCTGGTGCACTTTAGCTATCTACTGAGTGCAAATGAAGTTACACGAGGTAAAAAAAAATCAAACATGTCAAATTATGAACATCTAGAACAGTGTTTTGGGGAGGAACGAAAGCTATCTCACAGACAGAACAGCTGTGTTTTTGAGAAAGAAGCAATTTTATAGAAAGACGGAGAAAAAAACTTGATTTTGTATACTGTGCCCTTTTAAGTTGTGGATTATTTGACCCACCCATCTCCAGGAACTCGTCAAAGAGACTGTAGTCATCTGTTTCGGTCAGGTTGTAGTTGTCTATTATGTACTGAGGCACTTTGTCACCCATCTCTATGTCGTGCTGATTATCACAGCGGTTCTTTCTGCTTCCCCCGCAGACGCGTTTCTTCATCAGGTGCTCATTTTTTATTTTTTTCAGCTTCCTGCAACACAATGAGACAGGACAGGCTGTCTTTTCAAAGAATAATGGGCCCTTCTCACAATGCTGCAGCTAGGCTAGTTCCGGTCTGAAAATACCTTTTTGTTCCATTCATTCTCTATGAGGAATTAGATGAAACGCACTAAAACAATTTAATATTTAAAAAACACTAAGCTACAACAGATAATGTTGTGCAAGTTCAAACCTTCACAAACGAGATAAAGACGTCACCAGGAAAAGTCTTGTGTTTTTAAAATGTGCAAATCATGTTTCAAAGCTAATGCTAACCTATATTTATTTAAATTATCATTCTAACAAAAAAAAAGAAATATTGTAGCTTAATCTGTCTGGTATCTAATGTATTTTTTTATCAAATTGCCTAATGTTTTTGTTAGCGCTTAGCTTTGTGCCAAAAATATGGACTTTTTTAAATACAGTCTTTAACTGGTGAGGTATTTATCTGTGTATGTGAAGGTCTAAACTTGTTGCAGTGATTTCCAAGTCACTGCAGTTTTGTTTTGTGATTTTTAAATATTGATTCATTTTAGAGAATCTCGGCAAATCCCCCATAAAGAATGAAAAGAACAGGAAGGAACATTTCACAGGTATTTGGCAAACCAGATCTAGCCTAGCACTGTGGGAAGCCATTATCCAAAAAAAAAGTGAAAGATAACGCGACAGTGACTCACGGGACAAGGTACTCAAAGATGCTGTTGATCATCTGTTTGAGCAGCATGATGATGGCCATTTGGATAAACAGGTCGGTCAGACAGCCGCTGGGATGGCACTGACGAAAGGTAATAATAAAACATGCGTGTGAAAGGTTAGACCACAAGATTATTTCTTAGCAAGCTGTCCGTGGGTTATTAAAAGTTGATCATTTAAATTTGCCTAAAATAAGGCCCTTCATAAGTATTGAATAGTTTTAATCACAATTTGGGTGTGATATTTTTGTAAAGTAACACACAGGATGCTGCGCATCCGGCGCGAATTTGACACTCCATATGTGAACGCACCATTTGGCTATCAACGGTGGTGGATTTCCGCAGGCACAACTCCATTGCCCCCCCAATAGTGAATATCCAGAGAAGGGACATGGAAAGAGTGGACTTCTATAAGTGCCTGGGTGTTCAGCTGAACAATAAACTGGACTGAACTCACACTGATGTACAGGCTGGGCCAAAGCAGGTTGCTCTGTGTCACCCCCTGCTGGACGCCCGGTCTGCCCTGCATCACCCCCTGCAGGACGGCTCCGTGTCACCCCCTGCAGGACGCCCTGCCTGCTCCGTGTCACCCCCTGCAGGACGCCCCGTGTGCTCTGGAAAGCAGCTTGTCCTTCCTGCTGTCAGCAGCAGGATATTAGAGATGTTTTAATATTTAATTTAATCCACTCACTGCATTGGCTCCCTCTATGTTTTAGGATCGATTTAAAAGTTATTTTACTTTTTTTTTATGTCTTAATGGTCTTGGGCCTTCTTATCTTTCTATATGAATAAGAGCTATTTTTTACCTGCAGTGTCTCACATAAAAAATAAATAAATACAAGTTTATAATAACACTGGACAGAATGTCACTTTATCACCTCTTGTAGCCGCCAGGTTACAAGTCTTGTATAGTTTCCCGGATATCCATTTATCCTTAAAAGAAAAGAATAGTCATAATTTAACAATTTAACTGTAATATTTTTAACAATAAAAAGTAAAAAGTCAGTCCCCCCATATTCACATTGTTTTGTTAATTGAAAGAGAGAATTTTCTTGTAGAGGTTATGCAGACAACATCGCAGCACTCTAAATGTCAGCAGTGAGGGGCAAAATGAATGAAAGTCAACGGAGTTAAATAACAATTTCTCCTGTATAAATACAACTAAAATAGGAAAAAGCCGCTACAGACTGTTAATGAATATAGCAAACCACAACTACTGCTGAATAGTACCGTAGTTGTGATTTGTATGTAACATGTAAAAGGAGAAAATCAGGTAAATGGTGGCAGAAAAGCAGAAAAACTATAACAGTACTTCTGTTTCTCTCACACAGTTCAAGGGTCTCATTTATAAAACACTGAATGGAAAAGTACGTGGAGAAAAAAAATCAAAATATTATGTACAAAAAAAAAAGGTCTAGAAATATAAAAGACCTTTATATATACTCACTGGTTCTCTATTAAAATATATGCACTGTTTAGTATGTTTCCCTGTTTCCCTCACAGACGTCTGTTAGCTTTCCCTCTGATGCCGACTTTTTCTACAATCTCCATTTAGAATAATGTCACTGTATCACTGATCACATGTTTTACTACAATAGATTTCCCCAGAGAAAACAATGAATACGTGCTCTGAAGTCGGTGTTAGTTGTATTTACCTGCCCAGGAAGAAAGCCACGTAAAACAGGGACGAGAACAAAGTAAAGAACTGGAAAGTAAACATCTTCACTGTGAAGCTTTTGTGCCTGGACGCAAAGGACTTATGCCTCTCTGCAAATACAAAACAAACAAAAAATTACTCAGAAAATTTTTAGGCTACCCTACCATCTTTTCTCACACACAAAAAATATTATAGCTACCCATTTTAGACAGCTTGCGGGCGACCCGTCTGTTGACCTATGGAAAAGAACATGTGTAACTATAAATATCTAACTACAGTATACATAGCATAGCATATCTGTTGCGATAGATTTACAGTTCACATCAAGTCAATAACATCAGCAGTTTTTACTACTTAAAACATTGCCAAAATCAAAGATCTCGAACAGTTTTCCTGAAGATACAAGAAAGGCCTTTACTTACTTTGGCCATGACCTGGATGGTGATGTAGTGCAGCACAGCGCCCAATATCATGGTCACAATGTCTGCATGATCACTGAAGAACGCAGAGTCGACCTCAGACAAAACTGGTGACACCACCACTCTGAAGACCACCAGCACATGAGCCAGACCGATGATGATCATCAGCTGCAACCATCACAAGGTACGATCACCAACGAGACTCAAAATGTTGAAAATACAGATGTCTTTTTACATTACACTGGTTAAACACTTGTAACTGCTCTGATGGGAAATCTGCCCCCAACTTTCTAAAAGATAATAATAATTGTATCTACCTACCTTAAGCTCAATATCACCTTGTAAAGTATCCATTCTAACTGTGGGCGTGCTTTCCTTCCCAGTGCTCTGACCTGTCACCTGACCTCATGGCATCATCTGCTTCTTATTCAAGAGACAATAAGTTTAACACCATGCTGTGGATCAGTTCAGATTAAAGTGAGTGTAACATTCTGAATGTACAAAGTTACCTGTATAAATTTCATTGACTGTTCAATGGTAACATTTCTCTATGATAACACAAAGGAGGCTCCTCCAGAAAACTGGCTCTACCAAATGGAAAATCTTGACTTTCACAAAATTTTGAAAATCCATCTACATCGGTGCAGTTCTAAGTGGGGGCCCAAATACCAGTTATGGCACTCCAGACGATCTATACAGTTGGCATCAAAGGCAATGCCCACGAACAGACCTCCATAGGGGAAATTTAAGAGAGCGTCAGAACAACAGCTTTATCATTCACTGCTCAAAAACTATAAACAGCAAATGAGGATATAAGGAAAAATGTTGTGTCAAATAAGAATATAGTAATCCAACTGTACAATTATGTAAATATATCCAACAATAGTTGTGAGCTGAATTCTAACATGATGCTTCTATTTATACTAGATGGCCACTGTGAGTTCGTACCAATACCAAACGTGCAGCAGCAAACCAGTCAAAGTGTAGTGGTTTGGGTAAGAAGTGCCCAAGTAAACAAAAATAAAAACATGGCGGTGCTGACAGATGTACTTCAGCCTAATTAATCAAAAATAAAAATAGCTTTTATGGCTTTTGAAAAGGGCAATTTGTGCATTTGTGGGTAGGAAAAATGCTTGTGCTTCTCTATCAACTTGATTTATTAAATAAAATATTTATTAAATGTTTGGTTTAACACACCAAACACTGAATACATAATTCAGGGTAAACTTTTCTGACATTTTTTACAGACATGGACGATTTGCACAGGACTAGAAACTCAGACGACATCCGTAATCATTAAAATTCACATAAAAATAATTATTTAATTCATACAGCACTTTTTATACACACTGCAACCCATGTCCCCAAGGAAAATATTAAGCCATGCGACAGTACTTCCTGGTTTCCTAGTAGCTGCGGTTGCTGTTTTATAAAAAGCAGTCATGTTTATCTGAGAAACATCTGTAGTGTGTGAATGTAAGAGGCTGTGTTTCTCACCATGAGAGTGACTAGAATGAGGATGATTGTGCTTTGCAGGTACGAGTGTTCCAGTTGTTCGACCCTACGGGTGCGATTGTTGATAACTTTTAATATGAGCTCTTCCTGTTGGAACACAAAGAAAACATAATCATTATTATCAGGCTCCCATGATAAACTCCCAAAGCGGTTTGGAAAAAACGCACAGTATAATAAAAGTTTGAAAACGTTCGTGGTGCTCTCCTGTTGTGAGTAACAAGACCTACATTTTTAGATACATGTATTTAAAATCCATCTCTGCAGCTTTATTAACTATGTTATTAAGACTTTTTTGTAGAATTTTAAATTATAGATCTGCTTTTTTTTCTGAAAACTGTTATAGATTTGAGTTAGCACGTAGCTGGCTATCTTGCAACAAAGCCTCTAAACTTTTAATATTAAAATTTTCTAAATCTCTATGGGAATTTATGATTTACTAGAGAACCTGGGTGTAGATCTGGGCAATATTGTGATAAAGATCGAATCATGAGCTCATCCCTGTGACAATCTACTTTTTTTATTAAATTGTCAAATTGTCATTTCCTACTTTTTTAATTAATGCATCTGTCTGTTCAAAAGCCCATTGGAGGTTGAATTTGAACTTGCCCCTGGGCTGCCCTTTTGCATCATAAAAACTTTTTTTTTTTGTTTCTTTGCCCATTTTGGGATTTAATTTACGTAAATGTATATGAATTTGTGACAAAACACAACATTTTTTGCATATTTTTGTGTCTAAAAGTTCATTTTTAGTTCATCTAAAATGTGCCAACTTTTTTGGAGACACACAATGTTCTAATACATTTTAAACACATTTTACTTAAAAGTTGAGGTTGCTTGTTTTCTATTTTGTTTATTTCAAAGGCTTGGTCACTTGTTTCTCTTTGAAAATGTGGAAATACAAATCACCCTTTGTCTTGCTCTGAGTGAGTGACAGCTGGATCTAGACAATCACATCTGAGAAATCAGACAATTATATTTATCTCAGAGGCAAAAAAAAATGTTAACAAGAACTGTGATAGAATCTAAATAGACATGTGGCTCCCAAAAAATTGTGATCTTACTTTTTTGTCATATCACTCAGCCCTTCAAGGGCAATTATTCAGTTAATTTCAATTGGCTTTTCACTACATCAGCCTAAAATAAATAAATATTCAGAAGATCAGAGCTGACAACAATACTTTTTCGACTTGTTTCCACTGTTTGTGTCTATGAGAGGCGCGGTGCGCGCGCATCGCCCGTCCTCATAAACAAAAAATCCCTCTGTACGTAGAACAATAATCTAAATGTAGTTTTTTTGTAAAACACAAAATTGATGTAAAACAGGTAAGAAAAAGAGGTCCATTTACTTCTTGTGCAAAACTGAAGAACTTATAAGCTCTTTATGTTAATGGTAAATGGTCTCTATTTATATAGCGCTTTTCCACCTTACAAGGCACTCAAAGTGATTTACAGTCAGGGATCCACTCACCCACCAGTATATGCAGACACTAAGGAAATGTGGGTCAAGTGTCTTGCCCAAGGACACAACGACTACTCCTGTCATCCCACTGTGCAGGTATTATAGTGCTAAGTCCTGCCTCTTCTAAGTGATAAGCCTTGCCTATTTATATTGATAAGCCGATCCTATCATGGTAAGATTTTAATACAACAAGAAACAGATTTTAAATTTGTAATTTGTATTATTGTTAAGTGGTTCAGTGACCATTTTAAACCAGGCACACTTTATTATGAAAAAACATAAAACAGAGCTGGTGAGTGCTACATGGTATTATGCACGTGTTTAAAAGAACAATCAGGTGTTCTTCAAGTACACTATGCCCTGAAGAAGACAGCTTTAGGTCGAAACGCGTAGGCGTCCCTGTCTCTATTAGGACTTTTTATTCATCAGAGTGCCTCAAGCTTATGCCTGCCTATTTTTACCTGTATTTCTCTTTTGATAATTTTATGGCTGCGGCATTTTGTGAGTTAATGCTTTGATATGAATCTTTTGCATGATCGCAGTATACAGACAAGTGGGTGGGGATAGGTGACAGGGCAATCTGTCATCAGCTGCAGGACAGTACAAGATTACTCAAACATGCATGAATCATTCTTAATAAAACATGGAGTAAACTAATGATGATAAAAGACAGTTATAACAAGGTTAAAAATTTAGAAAAAAGATTTTCTCTAACAGAAATCTTACCTCCTCTTCACACCAGTCGTACACCTTCCACTTCGAAACATGCTTTGCTCTTTTTCTTTCCCAAAGCTCCAAGAACACAGTGGCTGAAACAAAGAGATTTTAAGCTGAATAATAAAAAAAAAGATTATGAAAACAGAAAAAATAATGAATTAGAACAAACACACACTCCATATGGCCATGAACATCGCAAACCACACAGTGGCCTCGTTGTCAAACAGAAGATTGAGCTGTGGAAACAAAACACGTTTGAATATGGGCATCAAGTAATCTCACGGTCATATTCTATGTGCTTTTACATAAAATGTCTGACTTAAAGGAAACATTTTATGCAAAATTGATCTTTTAATCATAAAATACAAAAACACAGCTGATGTTTTGTCTGTGCCATTTTTTGTTCCCTTTGAGCTTCAGAAAACACTGTTCTGAATGTTCCAGATTTGTGATGTCACAGGTCGATCTCTGAGATCTTCTGCTTTATTGCTAAAGCCCATAGTTAACTAGTTTACTCAAAATTTTATTAAGAATTATTCATACATATCTGGGAAAGTATTGTTCTGATGCTCCAGTGCCCACTTGTCTTTATTTAATTTGGGTTATTCAAAAAATCAGATTCATAGTGAATCATGTATGGTTCACTTTACAACAAAAAATTTACAAATTTAAAATCTGCTGCTTATCACTATAAACTTTAAAGAGGCGGGGATCTGCAGAAGCAAATGGACCTCTTTCTCTTTCTAAGGTGTTTTACATAAATATTGTGTTTTACAAGAAACCAAATGTAAATTACTGATCCACATTGATTTTATTTTTTTTCTAAATACATAGAAACAACACTATAAACAAAATGTCTCATATCACCCAGCCCTATTGTATGGTAACAAGAAATGTGCAACATCTGAACATTTCTTAGTGTCTTTTTATTGTGGCCAGTCCAAGACACGCCTGTGAAATGTTCTTGCTGTCTAATCAGAAAATATAGGCCTATATGCCACATCTCTGAGGTGAATGATTATCTCGGCAAAGAAGCGTTCACCATCTGGAGATGGGTCCCCGAGCGCTGCACTGCGGCGATCACTGCTCCTGAGGAGATGCCCCAAAGGCATTAAAGGATGGGTCAAATGCAGAGGACAAATTTCCCTACGGGGACAATAAAGTGTACCTTAACCTTAACCTTAGCATAATTGATGTTTCATTAATTGAGTTTCAACGAGCGGTACCAAGCCCCTCATCGTTCTCCAAACCACACACCTTCCCCCTACCTTCCCACTAGCCCAACCCTTCTTTACAATATTCTTTCCAGCATTCAGTGGAAAAAAAATGTGGAAGTGTAGGGATGTGTGTGGGGGGGGAGAATCGGAGGGAAATATCGATATCTTATTCAATAAATAATTAAATAAGATATCAACGTCCCTTTCCGCACATCCCCCGTGTGTCTGGCAAGGTCCTTGTAACGAGCACAGGTTTAGACAGATTACTGAAAAAAAAAAAAACTTTGTTCTAGTTCAACACATAAAAAATAAGTAGCCTATGAAGTGTTGTAAACGTAGTTTTGTTTAGTGTTTTTTCTTTTCAGGTTCATACAACTGTATATGTAGACCAGGGCTTTACTACTTTATTTTCATTTTTGCCACAATTGCACGACACAGAACCAATATTAACAATTAACTATTTCTGTTCACACAAAATACCTTGGCATACATGCAGGTGTCTGAGAGCTGCCACACTTGGCAGCGTTTATCACAGGGTGGGCACATGGTGATGTTAGACTCACATACTTCTTTACTGAGGATGAAAGAAAGATGAGTCATTTTAAATATAAGGGACTTTAACAGACAGATATGTATCAAGACCAGATTTACAAGATTCTAACCACTTCAAGGTTATTTATGTGAAGCTTAACACAAAAACCAACTGTTTTTTTAATTTAGCAAGCACCATTTAGAGTGTGTTAGAGTTTAGATTCAATATAAATCTCAGTGAAATCTACACAATGCTTTATTAGGATCTATTAGAACCTAATAGAATAGAATAAGTAATGTTCATTATTAAGGACAATGTATTAATGGATTAATGTACAATTAAGCACAGTGGCAGAGATGCTTGTACCAGATTCTAGCTTAAAGCTCATTTCCATCTGTAGTCCTGGAGGGGGTAAGGGAAGGCACATTGGACATGTTTATAGTTGTAGGAGCAAACCGGAGCACCCAGAGGAAACCTACGCAGACACGGGGAAAACATGCAAACTCCAAATAGAAAGGCCCCGAGCCGCCCAGGAGTTGAACCCAGGACCTTCTTGCTTTGAGGCCAGAGAGATAACCGTTGCACCACCATGTCGCTCAAAGTATAGAATAGAATAAAATAGAACTTCATTGTCTGCTCCAACATGTGGCAGAAATTCTTCTTCGACAAAACTCAAGACATTCATCCTCAGTTCATTCATAAGAACTAAGCACAATAAAAACATCACAATACACAAGACAACAGTTCTGTGGCCTGGGCTTATCTGTGACTGTTCAGTGAGGCAAAAAGAAGACAGACTTACATGATTGTGTTGTTTTTCTGTACGGCCAGTCCGTACAGGAAAACTACAACTCCCAGAACAGACGCCAGTAGTAACATCCATGTGTACCAACTAAGCCACAAGAAGTAGAGGGCAACCTTCTCCCCAAAGTATTTCCTAGACACACAGAGATAGAAATACACAGAAAAGGCCAATTCAGTATTGTGAAAAAGCTATTCGTTCATATCTGACCGGTTGTTCTCCTAATCCTGCCAGTCAAAGTGACCGGCATAAAAAAGGTCTAGCAACTCTGGTGTCAGTCCTGATCATATCTATAGCCATCGGAGTGGATCTCTCCTTCACTGTGCTTCTCCTAGAGCTTTCTCTTTTTCCCGATGAGTTTTTTTTTTTAGTTTTTCTTTGCCAAGATAGGTCTAAGGGCAGGGGATGCTCTGGGACATTTTTTGTTTGACTGTTTACTGTTGAATAATCTTCTTCACCATTATTGACCAATTGACCTTTTCCATTGACAGTTGACTGTTGTTGTGATTTTGAGGTATATAAAAGTAAAACCATTTGAAATTGAGGACTCACTTGATGTCTTTAAATGGCTGCTTTATGAACAGTTTATTCCATCCAGCCCACTTCTCCTTTAAATATTTCTGCTTCGAGTCCTAAAGCAAGCATCCAGAATCAAGCAGCATCAAAGGCACAATGTAATGTGTCATCATCAGAATATAAAACTAACCTCATGAAGGCAGAATGCACACTCGAAAACATTTGAAGCTATCAGGTCACAGAGTTTCTCTGTAAAGAAAGTTTACAACATTATCTGTCAATAAGGATTCGGAGTTGGGAAGAATAATCGCAAATACATGTGTGTTAAGTGGCTTAAAATAATAGTCTGTAATCTTTATGTCCATTAAAATAAAATAGAAAGTAGGGCAGCAACTATGTAAAGGACCTTTTGACTTAATTATTAGCCGTTTAAAACTTTCAAATAACTTCAGGCACTGACCTTTAGAGGCGGTGTAGGCTTTGTGCAGGATGAAATGTACAATCCGTATTCTAGAGAAATTAGGACACATTAGAACACAACCTACTGACAGACAAATCTGAAATATTTGAAAATTATACTGTATATTCGATGATTAATTTTTGGATCTTTTGAAAACATTCAATATTTTGCACAGCTCTACTAATCAGTGGGCCACCGATAATTATAAAAATATCCCGGGTGCTACATAAAAATGATTGTAGCTAAAAAAGGTTTATGTGAATGGTCTTTTTGCAGTTTACAGTTACCTTGTAGATTGGGTCAAGACATCTTTAGTCCAGTTACAGGAGTCTGACACTTTGATAAGATATGTGTATCTTTCAAATACTTTATCTGGTGCTCGCAGGCAGTAGAATATTTTGTTTTCATGTTTATATTCCTGTACAAAAAAATATAGAATAGAATTAGTTGTGCAACAAGCTAATCAATTATTCATAACTAATTGATTATTAAATTTTTTCTTAAACTTTGCTGCTCTCACAACGCACTTTCAACTTTAAGAAAGTAAATTGTATGCCACCTAAACCAATAAACATAATACCGAATAGGCTGTGTGCGAAGAAAGTCAGTTAGTTTGTTTACTGTGTATTTCAAAATAGTTAACTTCGGTAGTTATGAGTATTTCCTGTTAGCATTAGCATTTAGAAACATGCTTCTTTCTAAGTACATTGGTGAAATATTCTCCTGATTTGTAAAGTCAATAATAATAGGATTTCATCTACCCTGTGACGTTCAACAAGTTACGATTCTGTGAATGGAGTTTGTCTTGTTGCCATGGAGATCGTACATGAAGCTATTAAAGCTAACTTTGCTAGCTTTGGACTTTTGAAATGCTACAGAACTTTTACATCTGCTGCAGCCAAAGCTTTTGCAGAGGAAGATTTTGAGGGGATAGTCTTATCACCGACTGAAACAAGAGAAGTTCACCTGCTCCATCTGGACCTGACTGTGATGTGTCTAGAGAATCAACTTGCTCCACCTCCACTCCACTCCAGTTTCCCCCTCCAACTGCACCTGCTCCTCCAGCTAAGGCCCTGACGAAGCCAAGCACAACATCATGGAGATTGTCCCCGAGCGCCGTTCAGCGGCAGCTCACTGCTCCTGACAGACGCCCCAGCGGCTCTGCAGGATGGGTCAAATGCAGAGAATGAATTTCCGTCTCGATGGATCAATAAAGTACAATAAAGTACAATAAAGTACAATAAAGTACAATAAAGTACAATCTATCTATCTATCTATCTATCTATTATAGACTGATGTAGTGAAAACTAACCTGGCTCACGTCAGATGGATCTGTGTTGAACTCCTATCTGAGTTCTCACTATATCCATCTGAAACTTTACTCGCTGAAAGCGTTCGGGAAAAGGTGGAGCGTTTAGTGAAATACGTTAAGCTGATTGGATGTGGGGACTACCTTATTTGAGCTTAGCCAATCACAGCAACAACTAGTAATGGTGTATTCAATGTCCGCTTGGGATAGAACAAGTACAAGTCACACATACGGCTCTTCTTTCAAAAAGAAATTACCCCGAATTTTTGCTAAAACCGGGAGCAGCCATCTTTGTTTCGCTTGAATCAGACACAGCGGCAGCGCCGGGGCGCTAACAGCCCATGTTAGCCCGTCATGCTACAATGTGATGTGAGTGAACTGAAACACTGCTGTTTCATACTCTCCAACTAAACGGGCAGCTGGAAGGCCAGATGGTTTATCTTGTTTTAGTGAATTCAAAAATATCGCTAAACCATCTGGCTGGCCAGGTTAAGTGAAAACCATATTAAAAAGAATTAAACCGGAAATGCTCATAAGTACAGAAGTTAACAATAATTTTTAACCTTTGTTAACATAATAAAAATTCCTATAAACATAATTTTGACCAGCATTCTGCAACATAAATCGATTCACTGAAAGAAATATATGATTTACCAAAGCAATTGTTAGTTGCAGTCAGCGTTTGGATAATACACAAATAATTATAATTACACAAAAAGGAAACATGCTTTTGACACCTGCATATTTTACACTGAGAACACTTTCTGTAGTGAACTTTAAACTTACTGTCACAGAAAAGTGTTTTTTGTTCTTCAGTACTTTGATGAAGGCTTTGGCTGCATATTTCAGGTCAGCTCCACGTTGCAGGTCGGTATCATCTGTGTTAGCCACCAGCACATAGTCAAATGTGCACTCATCAGCCTGAAAAATACAACAGTCCACATTTTAGAGTTACCCTGTAGATACACAGAGATATACAGTTAAAGTCAAGTAAAATTTCTGCCTTCAAGTTTAGTGTCAATTAAACTCATGTGAATTACCTTTTACCTCTACCTCAGTTCTCTCCTCTCTTCTCTTTGTTTTGTTTTTATTGCTGCCTAATTTTATGAATTTTTTGTTGTCACAGCAACAGTGCAGACTTAGACTGTGTCTGCTACTTTATAGTGGACTATATACTGTAGTGGTCACGCCATTTTGTAGTGAGCATTGATGGTCACTAGAACCGTCACTATAGACCACAATTCAATGCGAGAATCAGAAAACAAAGCGGACGTCAGGTCTTTAAACGAAAACGACTGGGGTGACCAGTCATCAGTATTTACCAGAGATTTTGAGCCCTGGGTCCCATGTCCCAGCCAATGTCTCCAAATCTATTTATTTGTCCCAGTTTTACACAAGACGTGTCCCAGTTGTCCTGATAGTTGAAACTTTGCAACAGTGAAGGAAGGAATGTATTTCTATTTCTTTTGTCAAAATGGAGAAAAGGGTGCTTGAAAATGACCAAAACACAGGAAAAAACGGCACCAATTTGTACTGACAGAAGTTTCAGAGAATATATGTGAGCCGTGACTTAACTAAGTGCATAAGAATATACTTATTTACCTGCTATTTTCACCGATTTTTCATTGTTCATCTGCAAAAACTTGAGTGTGTCTCAGTTTTTTCTTTTGAAAATACGGTCACCCTAATAAAGACGCTAGTGGTAGCTGTTAAGATGCTAATGTTAGCTGCTTACCTCAGTTTGAGTGGCAAAAGTTGAATTATCTAATCCACTTAATGTTTATTGTGGAATACAAGTAAAATAAAACTTGTATTATGATAATCAGTAAATACGTTATTGTCAGACAGGCTTGACCAGTGCTTTTACAGAAGTTTATTTTTATCTAACTTTTGCCGACTGTTGTAATAGTGCGCTTTGTGCCCGAAAGACCAGATGAATGAGTGCACTGACTAGTCTCTGACTACGTAGTGATTGAGTGGTTAGGGAACAAGTGTGGGCAGTTGGACAATTCACTCATCAAACAGACTCATCAAATGGACCAAAAACTTATTTGAAACTTAAACTAACATTTTTATTTGAGCATAGAAAAAATATGATTTATGATTATGATCATGAATTATGTTTCTCTGTGTGTGATTCTAAAGTCTGTGTGAGTGAGAAATGTAAGAGAGTGTTCCCATAATAATTTTTCTGCTTTTCTGTTTTTACGTCAGCAGTAGTTGTTTATTTATTACCAGACTGTAGCTGCTTTTTTCTATTTTAGTTGTTTGTTGTTTTGAGTCTTTACAGGAGAAATTGTCATTTGTTTTGACCCAAAAAAAAAAAGTTGTTTCTTCTATCAAAGTATAAACTCTGCACCAAACTACATGCTTTCCCTAAAAACATATTAATTTAAAAGAATCAAGCAGATCTTTAATGATTTGAGACGAATAGATCTTTGCTTTGATTCTATTAGTGAACAATATTTTTGTTGTTTGGATTTCTCACCTGGTTTGAGGGCATCCCAGGGGCGCCTGAATCTCCATAGCTCTAGAATGTTTGACACAGAATCAAGACACTATTACAATAAAAACAAACATACCTGGATCTGATGTCTTAGTAAATATAATATTAATTGTAGTAATAATAATTTTATCTTGACCATTAGGCTCAAAGTTTCTGATCTGCTGGGTGATGAAAGAAAGGTTAGGTTTACCGTAGCTGAAGTCTCTGAAAGAAGAGGTTCCCGTTTCTCCACCTGCAGCAAAAAAAAAAAACAAAAACAGTTCAGTCTTTCATTTAACTCATTTGTTGATTAATTTCAATTTTTTATCTTTCTTGTATTGTGAAACTCTGATCTGAAATTACGGCTTTCTAAATTCAAGCGTACGCAATGTAGTAAAATAATTTGACAAAAGCTAAATGATTCTGACACTAAGTTAAAACGTCAAGCCTGATTTTTAAGCAGAAGAACATGAATTAGATTTTCATTCTACAATTGTAATAAACAGTAATTTAAATTTAGTCTCTGGCAAAAGGACAATATTAGGATTACTCAAACATAGGGGCGTAGTTTACAGCGAGGGTTAGGGGGGTTTATAACACACTGAATTCCACAATCGAATCACTTTCCAAAATTGAGTCAATCATGCTAGTTGCTAGCTTGACTATATTTTCATTGTTTAAATTGCCAGAAACGGTAAAAAAAAATATTATATTGTCAGCTGTAACCTTAGATCGTCTATCATATGAGATTAAAAAATGTCTGTTAAGAAAGTTTAATAAAGTTTATTTTTGTGAAAATATTTGTGACTCATTATGGTCAGGTCAGTTAGGAACAAACTCTAAACTCACAGTTCTAGTCAGGCTGCCATAGGAGCAAATATACTGGGGAAAGTATGGCAACTTGAGCACTATCCTCTCACTTCTGCCTTTCTTGTAAAGAATAATAAATTACAGTTCATCTCTAGTCTGTTCTTTGCTATTCACTCGTTGTCCCCTGTCCCACTCCCCTCTCGGGGAGTGTAACTGTTTCAGATGCTGCTGTTCCAGTGACGTGGGCCGGACCACTGATGCCTGGACCTCCGCCCCACCTCCCTCTCCAGGATTGGCCTGTCCTGGTCCTGCTAGACGAGTCGTTTCCCTCTGCTTATGGGCTCTACAAACATAAACTCTATAACTTTAGTCTTAGTTACATCTACAGCCTGTCCGTCCATGGGAGTGGATCCCTTCTTCACTTGGTTCTCCACTGGTTTCTCTTTTCCCTTAGGTTTTTTTTTTTTGAGTTTTTCCTTGTCGAGAAGGAGGGTCTAAGCCTTAAGGTCAGGGGACGCTATGGACAATCATTAATTTGTTCTACTAATAATCTGCTTTGACATGCTTGATCAAATGTTTCATTGAATGTGTATTGTTTCATTGAATATGTATTGTTTTATTTTGATTCCTATTATTCATATTTGCTAAAATTAATAATCTTTGGAAGTCCCAGAGACGACTGTTGTTGTGATTTTGTGCTATACAAAATAAATTGATTTGATAAAAAACTATTTAACACCAACGTTGATGACCTCGAAGTTTCACTGCTCCGAGCTGTTTGCTTAAATGTACATTTTTTAATACAATCCATTTAGAATATATTTGTAGATATGATAAATATTAATTTTGTTCCATAAAAATTGCCAGATTATGCAAAACTTGATAAAAACATGTTCTGACTTTCTTCCTGTAGCCGCAGTGATGACGTAGACGGAGGGGAAGTCAGTTTAGCCTATTTACATGTAGAAATCAGCATAATTTTATCAAATATTTGCACTGTCGCTTACTGAGGGACCTGCTGTAACCTTCGCCGTTCTTTCTATGACCTTTCCAAACCTGTCATGGCACACCTGGTTCACAGTTTCTATCATTATCATAACATTCTTGACTTTCTCTCACTTGAAGATGGTGTCAAAAGTGATACTAAGATCTTCATACAGCCGTGTCCGTCTTCAGTCTGCTGCTGGCGGAAGATTCAGTTTAGCCCAACTAAGCCTAATGAAAATAAGTAAGGGCCCCGGAGTTCTTCACTAACTCTGAAACTTACACTCAATAATGAATGGAAATTGAATACTCATTGCCTCTATTGCTTCTTGTCTCACGATTCAACCTTTAAGCTAGTAGTAGAAATGATCAAACAAACTTAAATGAATGAAATGTAAATTTACGGCCCGGGATTAGCAAATTTAAACGAAACATTCAAAGAGGGCTGTACTTAAATGTATCGATACGGAAATATCGTGACAAGCTCATTGGCAATACGCATATGGAGCTGCACAGTGAAAAACCGCCCTGGTTCCGGAAGAGTTTTGCCCCATGTTATAGTGCCATAGGCTTTTCGAAAAATTCAAATATTAAGAGTTTAAAGACATACCGCGGGCTATCCAGCTATGTGCTAACTCAGATCCACAGCGCGGTTGTTTTCAGTCTAAAAAGCACATCTAGAACTTAAAATTCGGCAAAATGTCGTAATAACTTCGTAGTTTACAAAGCTGAAAAAAACGTTTTTTAAACAAAAATGTAGGTCTTATACTCGTGACTCACCACATAGCTGCTTAGCCCCAAGGACGTTTTCAAACTTTTAATATAATTTTTTATCGAATTCCCTATGGCAATTTAACATGGGGTTCGAGATTTAGGAACCAGGAAGTGGGCGGTCACTGTTGAGCTCCATTGTTACAGGGAGGTGTATCGGTATGTATCGGCATACTTAAATTCATATAATTTACACTTCTGAACCTGGACTGCAACTTTAAGGCAACTTTAACTGTTGAGCTGAACAATGGCTTTTGTAGAACACTTTTATCTAACATAAAGAGTAGTTTGAAAATACAATTCCTCTGAATTTTGTTATTCTGCATCATCAAATTTACATTTTTTTACGCTGTTTTTAGAGATAATTTTACTCAAAAGCATGTTTTTACAGCTAAGATACAATACTTTAAGCTTTTTTCAACATTTTGTATATAAAAATATATTTTAAAGTACTGTATTTTTTTACGATTTTTCAATACCTTGGTCCCACTCACCAAACCAGTAATATAAAGCTGGAGACTGGGAGACACCTGCAGATCTGAGCTGTTAATCTGAACTGCAGATATACACCTTCCTTCTTCTATGCGGTTTATTTTTGCCGAGATAACGCCACAGCTGTTGAAAACGCCACCTGCTGTTGAAATGTAGGCTATTAACTGAGGGAATTGTGCTTAGTACATTAACTTATTAAAAATGAATACATTTTGGTACATTTTAACTTAAATAATTTTAATAACTTTTCCCACAATGTGACTGATGGTTCTCTGGCCAGCTAATGCTAGCTGATAGGACTTCCAGAGTGGACCTAGGTCTGGACTGTCCACCGGCCAGAGGCTCACAATAATGCGATGCTACCAGCATGGATGTCCCCCGGCCCCTTCCAGCACACTCTTACAAACTCTACCAAGTTAAGGGAGCATTTGAGTCGGGTGCCCTTCCACGTGGTACCAGCTGAACGCGTATTGTCTGTCCGGACATTCTGCTGCATCTCCGCTTGTAAACTTGAGATCGGTCTCCACAAACGGATCACAAACACGGGCGCGATCCCCGCAGCAGCCCCTGTGCCTCTGGTTCTGTCCGAGGCTGTGACCCGCGGCAGCCCCGTGCCTCTGGTTCTGTCCGAGGCTGAGACCCGCGGTAGTCCCGGTGCCTGGCCTCTGAGCCACGGCAATACGCCGCCGGGATCATTGTGCTTGAGCTCGGGGCATAATGTTGAATTAAAGCAAGCGTGGGTTCAGGATGATGATTAGGTTAGGTTGAGGAAAAGGGTTAAGGTAAAAGTTAAAATAATAATTAAAAAATGTTTGTTTGTTATTTTAATAAAAAAATAAAAAGAAGATTTAATAGCTTTATTTAAATGTGTTAATTAAAAAAAACATAATAAACTTCGTTAAAAGCACACAGTGACACTTCCGCATTCCGTTTTGCTTCATGGTGTGGATCTGCGGTTCAGACCTGCAGCTCAGATCTGCAGGTTCTCGTGGTTCTCCCGGTCTGCAGCTATACCCTTCTCCACCAAACACTCAAAACAGTCACCAGCGGGATATAGTTACTGCAGTTATAACCTTGCGTTGCAGGCCAAACTTTGCCGCTTCACTCTATGAGCAACGTAAAACTAATAAACGGGTACCTGGTTTCTGAAGTGTACTGAATTATCTTCTTTGCGAGCAACAAATGATGTCCAAGATGGCGGCGCGTTTCCTGGTCCTTGCTGTCTTGTCCCATTTGGCGCGGTCAGTCACGTCCACCGATCCCCCGCTGCTTCAATTCACACATGTGCCCAGGTCCGGCTCCGGTTCATTCAAAAGGGTTACTTCTTAAAGATTTTCGGCTCCGTTCAATGTAAATCTCCAGTCAACAAGTCGAGAGCAGGAGAAAGTTCATTTTCAGTTAGCTGAGGTCTAATGAGCTCACGCGCTTAGCCAACGGGTGCTAACCAACGGCTGGCGCTAACAGCTGAAAACTCTTGACAAAATACTTCACAATAAGTCCGTCTTCTGGTAGAAAAACGTCCATTGCTTCTCCAGATGTGTATCAATCAAAGCTTCATCTATGAGAGTCCAAAGCTTGTTTTACGGACAAAACTGATGAGAAATGTTTTTTGTCCCTCTCCTCTCTCGTTAACTAGCACTTGCGATCGCGTGCACTTCCGGTTGTGAAGTTGTGGGTTTTCAAAATAAAACTAAAATAATAAACAGCTTTTAACCAATTTCCAGTTGCTTTTAACAGTTTTAAACAAATTTGGGTACTGACTAAATACATTATATAAATAAATAAATAAATAATACTTTTAACTGTATTTATTTAACTTAAATTATGCTTTTAAACCATTTTAATTACAGCTTGTATTACAAACTTATATCACTATATTATTACTGTATTTTATTACATTTTTATTCAGGTTACAGAAGTCTACCGGCTGAGTTGGTCCACACTTCATGCTTTGTGACCTGTGGCACCGTGGTTTGGCTCCTGGTCCTCCATCGACTGACAAACTTCACTGATGAACTTTACTCTGAGAAACATCAGGGGCTCTGCTTTGCACACTGATTTTCTCTGGTTGAAGATTCTACTACAGTAGGTGTATTGCCTTTTTGTTTTAGTGTATGTCTTCATAACACATTGTTGCTATGCTATTGTCTGGGTTGATTGCAGAGTTTTCATTTATTTTATAGATCCATTTACTGTTAGTAAACAAAGATGGCTGTGTACACAAAGTCCATGCTTTTCAAGCCATGTAACGCAGGTGCATTATCAGTTAAAAGATTGCAAAACTGTCCTTAGAAAACTCAATTTAACGATTGAAGTGATTCCCAGATCCATGCACAGCTACTGAATGTGGGCATGATGTTAGTAAGTGTCCTAATATTCAATGGCCTGATATTTACTTGTATTTGATGGAAAAAACTCTCGTACACAAGAGAAAATCTTTGAAAATACTGGTCCCTTGATGAGTATAAGTATGTTATTTGTGGAAAAGTACAGAAGGTGCCACGACATTGATAAAGATTTGTGTGTAATTTGTGTTAATTACTTATCAACAAGGTGGAGAACTACAGACTCACAGCAAACTGCACCTGTGTGACATTATTTTGTGCTGATTTTTACAGAAGATTATTGCATGAAAGACTGGGGACTGGGCAAATGATATATATGGCATCACGTATTTGTTTTGTTAGTGATCCTTCATTGTTCCTATAGCAGTTCGCAGCTAGCTACTAGCCCGCAGAAATCACGAGTTTTAAAGAGTGTCACTGGTGCAAACCTACAGAACACATTAGGAGAGGTCAGAGCAAACAAAACATTGTCACATGTTATAGAGTGGATCAGCAGAAGGTGACAAACTTAAGCAAAGCATCTGCAGACTGAGAGTTTTGCTTAATGTTTTCTTAATATAGATTTTGTCTTAAGTGAAAAATTGCCTGCTTTAACTATGCAGTCAAAGCATGCAATTTCTGAAAAGGGTCAGAGGTGTTTTTATTATCGTCTATGCTTTTTTTTTTTTTTTTACAGATGTTAAATAGGTTTTTCTACATAACATTCATTGTAATCATTCTGAAATTTTGCTTAACATTTAACCTGAGAATAACAGTTTGTTTGTTAAGCAGATATGATGGTAGTTAGGCTCTCACATGACAGAGAACATATCCTAACCTGTCAAACCTTCAGTATGCACCACATTTATTTGGCAGTTCTCCACCCACACACACATTTTACTCTCGAGGAATGAGATAACGTTAACGACTTGTACTAGTTTTCTTCATGCCTGGGTTACAACAGAAACTCCATTGCCCTTTAATTTACTTTTGCAATTGGGCACTCATCAGGCTTTTGGTTCTTAGGGAGCATGGTTCTTATATTCTCTCTCTCAGTCATTTTGCTTTCTCTAAATGTGGCTCTAAATACTGACATATTAGGCTGATGTTTTGAATCATATAAACAAGTTAAAATGTGACATTATTAATGATCTTGGGCTAATTACAATATTGACCAGATAGCAACATAAGCCTAAAGTATACTATTATTCTGAATTATTGTTTAGGGCCTCCTTTTTAGCATTATATTTGATAGCCTTACAAATTTCTAACTAGAATTCTGACTACCAGTATATGTTTTATTATTAGTCCCTAAGGCAGGGTGGTCTTGGGGTCCTCCCCCAGAAATATTAAAATTTCTAAAGTTACTAGATGAAATTTCCTATAATCTGAAGTATTTTAGACTTCAAAATACTAAATGTAGGCATCCAAACACAAAGTGATAATGTAGTCTTTTTTCTTATGCTTGATTATAGTGAAAACCTTAAACCTAGATGATTTTATCTTGTCGGCCAACAAATAGGAATCTACTATTAGAGCATTTGAATGGTCAAGCTTTGTTTAAGATACAAATGTTAAATATTTAGGCCCCACTTTGGGCACCACTGATATAGTTAATTTATATGTAATTTTTGTCCTGCAATATATGATTGCACTTCTCAAGATTTAAATAGTGTGGGGATCCATATTTTAGTGGTTAAATCTGCTGAGATGTAAATTGTAATATCCAAACTACTGTCACTTTGACGCCTCTTCCCTCAAGTTGCGCTCGTAGCATTTGCATATACTGTATAGACTACTACTTATACTCGGCTTTAGTTTAGTTATAATTGTGGTATTGAAATCTATACCCAGCTTATTCTGAGTCTGATTTAGCATAAACAAGTGTAAAAACCAGTTAGACTACAGCAAATGAACACGCCATGACATGCAACACTAAAGCAATCTTAGCAAAGCAACAAGAACGCGCTGTGGCTTTTTCAGTTAACCGCCATAGTCAGTCACTTACGTCTTCCTTCTTGTAGGACATGTTGAAAGCGGCGTCACAGTTTCACACAGGCTCAGCAGAAGAAGACATCCAGCGGCAGGGTCGACATTCTCCAAAGTTCAGCCCAGGGTTTTGGAGCGAACGCACAGACACACTCACATCTCCATGCACCTCCTCCTCCTCCTGCGTCGATAATTACGACTCTGACACAACAGCAGATACCTGAACTCAACTGTGTTCCACTTCCGCATAGTTGTTAACACATGTGTACACTTGCAAGTTCTGACTTTCATTGATTTGGGCTCTTTTTTTTTTTTTTGATGACTTGAAACTTGACTTGGAAGTGTCTCTTTGACTTGGGACTTGTGTTGAACTTGTTTCTCTTTCACTTGACTTGTACTTGTTTCTCTTTGACTTGAACTTGTCTCTCTTTGACTTGGGACTTGACTTACTTGAACTTGTTTCTCTTTCACTTGGCACTTGACTTTTATCTCATATTGTGGTTTAAATAATCACGGTTATCGATTAGTCTAATAACCTTGACTTGAAACACTGACTACTGTTATTGTCTCTGCACACAAGCCTTGGTTCTGTGTCCTTACCTGTTCTAGCTGAGTTATGTGACGTCTGCAGCCCCGGGACAAGAAGCAGAGGTGCTCAGGTTACAGACTTAAGATGCAATGATACGTTTTCTCAATCGCTTTGACAATCCACTAAACAGCTCACACAGAATCCCAAACTAAATTTCAACTAATTCAAAATGAAGCTTACACATATTTATTGGACATAAGACAATTATAAACCTCATCAAAAGAGACAAACAATGAGCAAAATGTTTCGTGAAATATTAGCCCCTTAAGGCAGGGGTGTCAAGCTCATTTTGACAAAAGGCTACTTTTGGGTTGTCCTTAAAAGGCCGATTGTAACTGAATTGAACTTTCCTAATCGCTGACATACTGCAAATAATAGTTGTATATGATTATTGTATATTTATTGAAGTGACAATTACTGAATATTTGTATACTCTTCAGGTTTCCGACAAATTGTTTCATTATCAAGACATCCAGATTACTTGTGGCAGTAATATAAAATAAAAGTAAACCTTATAAAACCTCGAGGGTCGCAAGAAATGAGATGGAGGGCCGCATCTGGCCCCTGGGCTTTGAGTTTGACACATGTGCCTTAAGGCAGGGGTCCCCAACCACCGGTTCGGGGCCCAAAGCCATCTGCTACCAGGCCCCAGAGGATCTTTTAAAATGTAATTTTTTTATATATATATAGTTTATCACTACTTCCTTGTGCTTTACTATGAAAACACTGTGCCATTTAACTAAACAAAACTGCAAATTAAAGCAATAAGAAAAAAAAAAAGCAATAAGAAAAAGCAATAAGAAAAAAAAAAAGCTAAAAAATATGCACAATAATCACTTGTATGCATTTTGCTTTATTGTTATTGGCGCACCCCAACCTCAACCGGTCCCCGGAAAAGAAAATTGTGACTGTGCCGGTCCTTGCAAGAAAAGAGGTTGGGGACCAGCATCAACACGTGGTATTGGCCTCTTTTTCTCAGAATTTTCAATTTTGTCAATTTTGAACTTCTGCATATTTAGACAAATAAAGTAAATGTAAATCCGCCATTCTGGGGTGACTCAGTAGCTGTTCAAATGTGAAAAATGTGAAGAATGCAAAAAATCTTACATACGGAATAGGATTGTTTTAAAGGGCTCTGACAAAAAAAAATACCTAACCCTATTATTTTGAAGTTGCTAAAACTCATTTTAATTAAATTACCTTCAGCATTTGAAGAGGAACTGCTCAAACCCCAAATTCCCTCAGACTTGTGTTCTGGCTCATTCTGGCTCTAGTGCAGGGTCAAACTGGAGCCTGGGGGCTTTCTGATCATTATACAGTAGTGGCCTCTGATCAAAGCAACAATTTGAACTACAGGTCCCAGAATGCACTGCAGTTACAGTCCAGCGCTGACGAGAGGAGCCACACAGGTCAGAATGGATAATAAGCCAATACAAAAAGGAGCTTATATTGGTGTGACAATGTGACAATAAATTCTAAAATGCACTGGAATGCAGCAAATTGCAAACTATTTGTACAAAATCTTCTCTGTACAATATAATATGCTACGTTTTTGCAAAAAGTTTTTGTAAAATGCAACGTAATGTAATGTGTTACAGTATAAATCTGGGCATACAATTGTTATACTGTATTTAAATATAACCTATATTTAAAAATGCAGCCCTCGAGTGACTCTGACTCCGATCGGTTTGGCCCCATTTGAGTTTGACACTTCTGCTCTATAGTGCAACCAGCTTTACGGTTTCTTTTTTATCAAAGAAAATTTAGGGGGAAATAATTTTCCAGATGTCTTTTGTACAGCTATAGTTCTCCTTCATAATTAAAGTCAATTAGACACTCAGATGCCAAAACTACAAAGCCTCAGTTTCACAAAGTCTCGTTTATTTGTTTCATAAAAGACAAAAGACTTGACTTTTAGAGAATTTTATCATTATTATGTCTTTATTTATCTATGTATGTTTTTGTGTGTGTCAAAAATGATTGATGTCTTAAATATATCCACGTTCACTGTGTTTGCTAAAAACGTATTCTAACTTGTCACACTCACTTTAACATCTGTCCTTAAAGGAGACCTATTGTGATTTTTTTTTTTATATTTGGGAAGAAACTATGGCATATGCAGATCAATAATTCACATTTTGTTCATTGCAAAACACAATAATGATCCCAAAACGGCTTAGAAATAGAAACAGGTCGGTTGACTTCCTGTTGAAAACTGCAGAACTGATAAGTCCCGCCTCTTCATTGTAAAATATAACTTTAATAAGCCACAGATTAAAAAAAAAAAATGTTTGTTCTTGGAAAGTGTCTACATGACAAAATTAAACCTTACATGTTTTACTCCGAATCTTAATGTTTGAGTAACCACAAGTAAATACAGACAAGTGGGCGGGGATAAGTGTTAGGTGAAAACTGAGATTTTCTGAGCACTGGAGCATCAGCTGCAGTACAATACAAGATTACTCAAACATGCAGGATTCAATCCAAATACAACTTTGGGTAAACTAATGATGAGACAAAACTTCTATAACATGGTACAAAACTCACAAATGTAGATTTTACATAATAGGTCTCCTTTAAAAGACACCACTGGTACTTGTTCCACATTTTGAGAAACACCACACTCAATAACAAACGTGAAATCAAACAGTTTTACAGAACCACGTCTTGTTTATTCAAAAATATAACATTAAAAAGGCCATCGACATTAGTATTGCTTACAAAACGTCTCCCTGCACTAATAGGTTAACAAATCCGTTTTCCCTTTTTACACCCGTTTTTCTTTAGTTTAGACGTAAGAAATGATTGAAATTGTACTAATTTTGTAGATATGGTGCAACATTTTCAAGACTTTCCAATGGGCCATTTTTCACGCTGCGGCTACTTGTGGATAGTTCCTTCTCGTTTCATTCATTCCTCATGGAGAATTTGCCAAGATGCGCTAAAACTATTCATTCATTCATTTTTACTGCTTGTTTTCATTAGGTGTGACTGTAGCCTATTCCGATGACTTTGGGCATTAGGCGGGGAAACATCCTGTACAGTGCTCAACTCAAAAACTTACAGTGAGACCCAATTGATTTAAACATGTACGTTAATGGAGGAAGGAAAAAGCCGGAGAATATCCACGGTGACACGGGAAGAACATGCAAACTCCACCCAGAGAGATCGTGAGAAATCAACTTTGCTCGACCAGGGAGTTTAACCCACAATCTCCTTATTGGGAAGCCAGAGCTCTAACCACTCTGCTACCATAATAATAATCAATATATTAATCAATATAATAAATCACAAAGCAGAGAGCTGATTTCTGCAAGATCAGTGGTGCCCAAAGTAAGGCCCAGGGGCAAAATGTGTCCAGTCAGGGGGTTTACTTTGGCCCCTGAAAAGTTGATTTATTTGGAGCGTCTGTCTGGCTGCAATTTTAGTCGAAAAGATTATTTTTTGGGCAAAGATAAACTTGAATAAATGCATGTTATTGTAATGCGTCTTTGTTACACTAACAATAAAACTCTTTTACTTTAACTACTTTAACTTTAAAGGGGCACTGTGTAAGATTGAGAGGAATTTTAATTATCACATATAGTCCACAAACATTTAAATCATATTTATTCTTTACAACATGAATACTTAAGAGAGCACTGTTAACCAATCCACATCAATTGTGATACATTTATACGTATTTGAAATGTTTTATTACGGGCCGGAATATGGATCATTGACGCTAGATGGCATCATGCTTAATAGGCACAATGCATGTGAAAGGGTCCCTCTAGTGTTCAAAAGTGGAAATCACTTTGTTTGTTTGTTTTTCTTACATAGTGCCCCTTTAAGCGGGCTTGTATGGCTGCAACTTTGACAGTTATTTGGCCTGGATGAGGGCCTGCTCATGTTTGTTTTCAGAGAAAAGCGGTTCCTTTGACTGATTTTTTTCAGAAAGTCTCAAAATAAAGTTTTAATTTCTTCTGAATTGTGTTGATGACTTTTCACCTCCAGAAAGTTACACAGTGCACCTTTAAGTTAAGTTCAGAAAGAAAGTTAAAACTATACTTTGGGACTTTCTGAACGGAGATGAACACATTTTATGCCATATTATGAAAAAAATGCGCTAAAGAAACCGCTTTTCTGCGGAAACAAGCATGTTCTGGCTCCTCCAAGCCAAATAAGAGACTATTTTGTGGCCATGCAAGCCTGCTCAAAGTAAAAACGCAGATTTTTATTAATTATTTTGTGTAACAAAGACATCTAAATGACAAAAATATGCATTTATTCAAGTTTATTTTGGGCCAAAAAGTTGCGCAGTGCACCTTTAACAATAATAATCACAATCATTGGTTAGCATTAGCTTCGATACGGAAACAGCACATTTTATAAACACCTCATACGTGAAGTTTTTAACGTGCCGCAACTGCTTATCTGATTTACGGCATTTCAGCTATTTCTCCATAAAGAATGAACAGACAGGAAAGGACTATCCGCAGGTATTTTCAGACCAGAACTAGCCCAGCCGCAGCGTGAAAATGGCCCATTGTTATGCTATTCATAACAGCAGATTCTCAATAGGGGGCAGTATTTGTTCAGATACATTATCGGAAGCTCATGATTATAAAGGGATAGACTTTTAACAGTAAAATCGTCAGTAATTTTGATACAATTAATTTATACATCTTTGAATATTCAAGTTCATAGGAGTCAAGTTCGTTTATGTAAAGAGTTTGAATTTACACCGCAAAAAACACATTTCAGATTTGAATTCAGAATTTTTAAGTAGAGTTAAAGTTATTTTGTTTAGTTTAGATTCATTTCCTGGTTTCAAAAGATATTCTAAACATAAGTAAGAAACCAGCTGAATCTTAATTAATCTAAACATGTTAAAACAACTTAAATAAAGTAATTATTCTGAATTCAAGTCATTACAATGTATTTTTTGCAGTGCTGATGAAAACATGTAAAAAGCAAAGAGAAAAACACAAACTGTAGTTGTGACTGATAGCTTCCTCCTTCAGTTTGTTGAGAAGTTGGTGGTTCAATTCCTGGTGCTAATACTGTCGTTGTGTCCTTGGGCAAGACGCTCCACAATCTACACAAGCTCAAATATGTCTGAGTCAGAGCAATACGATTTTTTTGGGCTGGTGTTGAATGCAGGGCTGCAACAAGTAAAAACAGGCAGACACTGTGCGATTTTTTTTTTCACTTGTGAGACAATTTTGGAAATCAGAGTTTCAGCTCAGTCGTGTCTGCATCGTGTAGTGTAGATGGGGTAATGAGAAGCGATTAATCTATCGGATCTATTATTTTATCTGGATACGGTATTGCTAGCTTGCAGCCTCAGTAAATGAGCCCCAGTGGTCGCTCCATTGGTGCTGCAGTGGGAAAATCCCTCTACAGGCTAGAAAGGATTTTTTCCCTAGAGCGCAATGCAAACACAAACCGCCCGTATTCAGCAGAAACAACGTCTACAGCTTTAAAAGCTGTCAGATTTTGCGGCGATTTTTACCTAGTTTCACATCATAAACTTTTTCCGGTTCAAAGGATTTTAGTTTTGTATAAAACGTCTTTTTAAGCTTTGGCTTCGGCTACTGCTGCTCACACTGTAACTCCCGCTCTGATTGGTCAGAATGGTCACGTGTGAGCTTTCGGCTTTCTTCTGATTCATTCGGCTCGAGCTCGTCCCGCTCCTCGAGGGGGAGTTATGGGGGAAACACAACTGCGCATGTTCCATAGCCTATAGCGCAGCTAGCAAAAGGCTAAAGCTAACAGCCACGAACGCCACTGAGCAAAAGCCACTGACGCACAGCACCCGCCATCTTTGATCACCGGAGCTTGCTCACGACCAGCTTCCAATCAACAATTGTAGGATCGCAAGAAAATCAAATTTGTTTGAAATCCTGGTGGCTCCTAGTGGGAACATCGCTGTAGAAGCAGTGCCACGTATCTCTCACACTGCACATGCGCAAACAACTTGTTCTTCTCCTCCACCTTTTATGTGGTGCTTCCCGATAGAGGGGGGTCTGATGCGCCGTGAGTTGACGTTCAGTGTGAGACTCAGATCAGATAAGACCATCCGACTGTGTAGTGTGAGGACATGAACCATGAGCTGTTAACTTTTGACTAGAGATTCACTCTTACACCGGGCTCACACTGCCTCCAGATCCAGATCCATATCCAGATCCGGATCCGTCTGGGTCCGGTTGTCACTCACACTGCCTCCAGAATATGCGTGCGTATGCACGGACTCTGCTGGCCTCGCGAGACCACGAGTTCACGGGGATTCACGCTCAACTTGGGAGTTTCTGTGAGTTTACGTGATCTCTGGCACATGGATATGTAAACAAGGAACACTTGCGCCGTGTTTTTGGCTTATTTCACGTCACTTCATTTTCTGTTGGATTTTTCGACGCATAATGTGTAAGTACGGGACGTTTATTTGCCTCCTGTGTGTTCAATAGTCGTGTTTATGTCGAGCATTTTGACGTATTTGTTGTAGTAACAGAAACGTAATGTTTTTACTTTGAAAACCACCGGATTCACTTCACCCGCGAGCGCTTGGTTTCCTGTTTGTCGTGTCTTCTTTTCACAACTTTACCAAAAAGAGCTCCGGAGCGCTCCGGCAGTCCGGAAAATTTTAAATGAAACGGAAACGATTCGGACGTACGGAGCAGAGCCGCGCGGCTCGCCGGACCGGACGGATCGCGGTGTGAGAGCCTCTCATTACTTTTCAAGAAACGGAAAGCCTCCGTACGCCGGACCGGAGTACGGACTGGATCCAGTGTGAGACCGGGGTTACAGTCTGAGCAGGCGCTGCAAATACACGACTGAAAACATCACACTGTGTCTGTCTGCCTTTAATCGATTAATCACAGCTAATTGATTATTGAAATAATCATCAACCAATTTAGTAATCAAATTATCAATAGACTCCAATCATCAAAGTACGAGTCAAAGTATTGCACATTCTGACAACCCAAACTTATCTGTGATTGTAAAACCTTTTTAAAACCAGTAGTTGTTCTTCTTACATACGGTTCCTTTAATACTCTGAGTTTAAGACATTGTTCAAACTCGTGTAGATTTCAGTTTTGCCTCTCCCTGTTTCTGTTTCCTGTTGGAGGTTTCTGGTTTTCAGCGGTGTAGTTCCATCATTTCAGGCTGTTCTTCTATCACTGTCCCATTGCGATAGCTCATCTGGTTTCTCTCTCTCTCGCTTTCTCTCTCTCTCTGCTTCTCTCACACACTCCATCTCTTTTTCTGTTTCTCTTGCTCTCTCTCTGTTTCTCTTTCTCTCCTCCAGTGCTATAGCTCACCTGGTCACTCTGTCTCTATCTTCTCTCTTTTTTTGACTCTCTCTCTCTCTCCTCTTCTCTCTCTCTCTCTCTCTCTCTCTCTCTCTCTCTCTCTCTCCCTCTCCCCCCTCTCTCTCTCCTCCGGTGCTATAGCTCGCCTGGTTTCTGCTTGCACGTGTTGCAGACTCTCACAGGATGGTCCCAGCCTCTGGAGGGAACCGTGCGTCTGTCGGGGAGCAGTCCTCGCACACGCCCTGTCCACACGAGCGACAGTGGTGGATGGACAGACGCGGGCTGAACTCTCGCTGGCACACGGAGCAGGAGTGCAAATCCTGATCCGGTACCCAGTACGTCGGCCGAGCGGCGTCTTTCATCAAACCTGAACACAAAGAGAGAAGAGAGGGGGTTACAGCACAAACCCCTTGCCGTTCTTTTCTTTAAAACAAACAATAAAAAATATCTAAAATTCAAATTGAAACTCCTTCTTAAGTGCATTTTTTGTGAAGCTGAAGTTTAGCCTCTGACTGATTCTAATCAATGAGAATAAGCTTTGCACAGAAGAATAAACAGTCACATTTAGTCTTCTCTCTAATGATAATATTTCAGAACAGCAATCAAAAAGGATATTATATTATTAAATAACTGTAATTACAATAAGTTTTAGGCTTTATTTATCAATCCAGGTGTTAATTTGTAGGTTTAATCTGAAAAAAGAGCATGTGCTATTTGTGAACCTTTTACCTTTGAATGTACTATTGCAAAAAAAAAAAAAAAACACAAACAACACAGATGTGCAATAAACACCTTTCAATTTCAATAATGATTATTCAATGCTGTAATCAGTTACAAAAACTGTGTAATCGAGCAATTACTTGTAAATCATAAGTTTGTCTCTAAGAATTTACAAAACACCATGGCACACATTCAAGCAACCGCCAATGGACTATAATTTGATATACTGGAACTTTGAGCATTTATCTTACACAGTGCACCTTTAATTGAGTTGCAAAAGTATATTGTAGAGTACATTAGCAACAACCTATTTCTGTAGATCTGTCACCTGTTTTTTTTTATCTCTCTACTCTGTATTTAAGAGGCATTAATGCACTGAGCGCTCTCTTGAACAAAAACAAATTATTTTCTCACCTAGAGGTATGTCTATGGCTCCGACCACAGCTCCCAAAGTGTTCTGCACAGCTTCTCCCACTTTACGAGCGATTAAAGTCCCTCCTTCTTCCTCCAGCGCAGCGTCCAGCAGCTCTGAAAGACAAAACAATCATAATAATAACACATCTGCACTCACACTTTGGTCCTGTTCTAGTGCAATGTGTGCAATGCAATGTCATGTAAAAAATGTGAATCTTCACTTCTCACTTCATTCATTCTCTAAGCAGAATCAGCAGAGACGAACAAATCTAATTGGGTCATTCTCTGAAAGTGGGACCATTTTGCCCACTGGTTATTTGACAGGTTTTCATTAAGTAAATAATAATAATTTAGTTTTATTTTTTTATGTAATATATACTACTAATGTGCCTCTAAAAGATTTTTAAAAATTGCAGCCCAAGATAAGATGGAACTTTTTTTTTACAACCGGTTAAAAAAAAAAAAATTGCTTAAATAATGGACGAAAAGTGTGACATTCTTATCCAGCAATAAACATAAATAAAATAATGTAATTTCCTCATGTAAACTCGATAAAATACTGCATTGAAACACAATAAAATGAAGAATAATGTTGGAAAAATATGTTTGCATTTTGTTTTTCTACTTTTGTATTCAGTTTTGTGAAAATGAGCTGAATTCCTGGGTATCCGTATGTAACTGTTGGTGTCCATATAAGTTACACACGGACCGGATCAGTTTTATCAGCAAGTGAAGACTTTTCAACGCTCAGGAACCTTGCAGCAGATAAACGCCACTAATGTGTGTATTCGGAGATAATATCTCAAAAATCAACATTTGGAGAATAAAATATCTATGACAAACATACCTTATTATTTTTGTGTCTTAAAAGTATGCTGTTACATTGTTAGTTTCATTTCAATCCAGCACGGCGACTGTGGATTTTACGTCATTCTGATCGGT